>LPNX010965856.1:838493-879980 GCA_001517045.1 Pseudotsuga menziesii | reverse complement strand
TGCATGTTGCCATCTCCTTCAGTGATCTGTTCTTCCTCTCTGCAACACCATTTTGCTGTGGTGTGTAGGGGATAGAATGGTGCATCTGAATACCTGCATTTTCACAATAGTTAATAAACTCAAACTTGACATACTCACCACCATTGTCAGATCTGAGGACCTTGAGTTTTCTTCCATACTGGTTTTCAACCAAAGCCTTGAAGACTTTGAATAGGACAAAAACTTCTTACTTGTGTTTCATGAAGTGAACCCAACAATACCTGGAAAAATAATCAATAAAGGTCAATGCATATTTGTCCTGACTCATGGACATATGAGGGAATGGGCCAGCAACATCACTGTGAATCAGCTCAAGGGGTGCAGAGGTTCTCTCATGGCTGGATTTCTCAAATTTGTGCTCTGGGTGTTTTCCTAGGATACAGCCATGGCAGACTCCTTTGGAAAATTTTATCTTGGGCAACCCTATGACCATATCTTTCTCACTAAGATCAGATAAATACTTGTAATTTAAATGGCCAAATCTTTCATGCCATAGCTTGCTAGCTTCATTAGCATGGATAAGAAGAGCAGAGGGGTATGAGTAAGGTAGGAAGTGTGAAAACATGTATACCTTTTGAGCATGATTCGCTACTCCTTTTGCAATGATTCTTCCACTTGAGATTTCTGTGATCTCAACTTCATCTGGTGAGAATATGAATTTCTTAGGAGACCCAGTGTGGGTCATCTGGTACACTGACAGAAGGTTGGAGGCGAGACCAGGGACATACAACACATTGTTGAAGTTACCATGATCAAGATCTATCCTTCCTTTTCCTTTTCTTTCAGTGAGAGAGTCATCTCCTAGTACAATAGATGGTCCTTTCGACTTGTCCAGTGAGGAGAAGGCCTCCTTAGTCGAAACCATGTTTCGTGAAGCTCCAGAATCTACGATAAAACTGGGTGAGCTTGATGTGCCAGCAACTAGAGCATGAACTCTCTCTCTGTCATCCGAACTTGATCCTCCTTCTCTCTTCTTTGAGCCTTCTGGAAGCGAGATGCCATTCTTCTCCAACAGTTGAGTTAGCATGTCTATCTGCTTTTTCATACAAGAGCTTTCAGTGTGATTGCCCTTCGAACAGTATGAGCACTTGTTCATATCACCTTTGTTTTTCTTCTTCTGGGTATTTTTCTTGGGACCTTGTTGATCCTCTGGAGACTGCTTCTTGTCTCTTCCTTTCTCAGGTGTATTTTTAGCTTTCTTTTTGCTTTTTGAATCCACCCTCGAATCTACAGCAACCAGATCTTGGTCTTTGGAAGTTTTGATGGTTCCCATCATCACCAGCTTGTCTTGTTCCTGTGTGAGAGATTCCATGAAATCTGTGAGGCTAGGCATCTTCCAGGTTCGAGCTGTGAGTTTTGTGGCATAGAAGGTCGAAACAAAGACTGAGTAGTCAGGTCCTAGATTCGAGAGGATGTCCAACATGAGCTGATCATCTTTCTTTTCGATACCACACTGCTTCAGCTACAAAACTAGTGCTTTGAACTTGGAGAAATATAGCTGCAGGGATTCAAATCCGTTGGGACTCAGAGAAATCAGCTCATTTTCGATCTAATGTCCCCTCATCTCATTTGTCTCTCCAAAAAGCTCAGATAGCTTCTCCCATACTTGATCCGGTGAATTTAATCCATCGACATGGAAAAGGAGGTCTCGAGAAATACTGAGACATAGGAGGCCATAGGTCTCATCTCTCCGATTGTGCCATTTGATCTTCTCTGTAGCAGCATTGGGCTCTGCTTCTGTAGCCATAGTCACCCTATAGAGGCCTTTCGCTCTCAACAAGATATCCATCTCTGCTTTCCATTCAAAATAGTTGAAGGGAGTGAGGATAGTTTTCTGTGAATCCATAGCTTTAAAAAATCTGTCCCGGCTGTCAGTAGAAGGCTCCCAGTCTTGATGTCGAACCTGCAAAACAATTTTTGAAGGAGAGTAACAACCTACAATGGCTCTAATACCATGTAGAAATTCAGGCCAGCAGTAGATTAATTTTACCCACAACAATTATCAATTGATCATGCAAAATTGCTAACAATGGAGACTGAATATGGAGCTGTAACACAAAATTATATTAACTGAGTGTACAATAGACAACCCTGTAATAACATAGGCTGCTGAAATCAGGTATTTCTACATTCAAGATAAAGATGCAGATGATGATGTTTCAGTATTTACATACTGTAGATATAGATGATGGTGATTCAGTATTTCTATACTGAATATAGAGATGATGATGTTTCAGTATTCCCATACTGAAGATATAGATGATGATGATTTCAGTATTCTTATACTAAAGATATAGATGATGTTTCAGTATTTACATACTGTAGATGCAGATGATGGTGACCTGATGATGCTTTCAGTACTCACATATTGGGAGATACAAAAGGTGATAGTTTAGTATTCACATACTGAAGATGTAGATGAATATGGTTTAGATGATGATGCTCTGACAAAGCCTTTGTCTCGGGTAAAGTTCGAACACTTTCGAGAGAAGCTTGGTGTGGCTTAGAAATACCTTCCCCGAAAGGGGGAGTATTGATGTTGCAGTGGGATTGTATCATCCATGGACACTTTCCCTAAAGTGATTTAGAGACCTCGATCTTCGAGAATGAAGAGGGATTGTATAATCCTGGGACATATGTCCAGAAGTGATCCAGAGACCTCGGTCTTTGAGAATGAGGTTGGATTGTATCATCCCTGGGCACTTTCTCTAAAGTGATCCGGAGACCTTTGTATTCAAGAATGAAGAGGGATTGTATCATCCTGAGACATATGTCCAAAAGTGATCCAGTGACTTCGGTCATCGAGAAGGTGGCAGGATTGTATCATCCTTGGACTTCGGTTCAGAATGGATCCGATGAACTTCGGTCATTGAGAAGGTGGCAGGATTGTATCATCCTTGGAATTTGGTTCAAAAAGGATCTGATGAACTTCGGTCATCGAGAAGGTGGAAGGATTGTATCATCCTTGGACTTCAGTTCAAAACTAATTCGGTGAAATTTGGTCATTGAGAAGGTGGTGGGATTGTATCATCCTTGGACTTCAGTTCAAAATAGATCCAGTGAACTTCGTTCATCGAGAAGGTGGTAGGATTGTATCATCCTTAAAATTTGGTTCAGAATAGATCCAGTGACTTCGGTACTCGAGAACATGTGTTCATCCCATAATTCCTAGAGGAAGGATTGTCTGAGTTCCACATCTGTGTTGATCCCATAATTCCAAAAGGAACGATTGTTAGTAACTCCGTAAAGACCTAAATCCTATAATTCTGAAAGGAAGGATCATTGAATTGATCTCGTAATTCCAATAGGAATGATTGTCTGAGTTCCAAAGATGTGTTGATCCCATTATTCCAATAGGAAGGATTGTCTGAGTTACACATCTATGTTGATCCCGTAATTCCGAAAGGAAGGATCTTTAGTAACTCCGTAAAGACCTAAATCCCGTAATTCTGAAAGGAAGGATCATTGAATTGATCCTGTAATTCCAATAGGAAGGATTTTCTAAGTTTTACAGATGTGCTGATCCCGTAATTCCAATAGGAAGGATTGTCTGAGTTCCACAAATGTGTTGATCCTATAATTCTGAAAGGAAGGATCATTAGTAACTCTGTAAATACCTAAATCCCGTAATTCCAAAAGGAAGGTTCATTGGTAACTCTGTAAAGACCTAAATCCTTTAATTCTGAAAGGAAGGATGATGTTGATGTTTTGATGATGTTGATGTTTTAATGATGATGATGATGTACTGATCGAAAGATCAGAGTGTGATGATGATGATATGTTGATGTTGATGTTTTAATCATAATGATGTTTTGATGATGATGTTGTTTCCATGATGATGTATCTGATCGAAAGATCAGAGTATTATGATGATGATGATAGGTCAAAACACTGAAGATGTTGCTGAAGTTGTTGCTAATTGAAAGGAAAAAGTATTGAAGATGTTGATGATCGAAAGGTCAAAGTGGAGATGATGATATTGCTGATCATAAGATCATAATATAAAGATGGTGATGATGCTGTTTGAAAAACATCAAAATGATGAAGAAGTAGTTACAGATCAAAACAGTTAGAGTGTTGTTGTTACCAAAGACTGAAGATTGAACATGAAGACTACCTGATGTTGAAAAGCTTCCAATGATTTATAGATGTGTTACCCTGATGATGTTGATGATGTACCCTATCTCTTTCCTACTATTATTGTTGATGATGTTGTTGTAGAATACCCTTCTCGTTAAGGGGGAGAGTTGAAATATTGTAACTTCAAAGAATATTCTATAAGTATCTTTTGTGGTACCCAATGGTCCTACTCGGAGAACCACTTGTATTACTTTGTACCCCGATGCTTCTAATCGAAAGAACTAATAAGAGTCATGAGGTAGTCCCCTCTAATTGTAAAGGTGGGTCATTACCACCCTAGTGTGGTTACTTGAGCCTACATGTGTAACTCGAGCCTACATGATTTAAATCAATCCTACATGTCGAATGAGTTAATTCAAGTGAACGGATGAATATAAATAGAGGTGTGGTGCTCCTCATTTGAGACACACACACTCACTTGTATAGCGCATTAGTGGAGAAGAGAAGAGTAGCGGGAGAAGGAGGAGGATCAGGCTTTAATCTTCTTGCTGGTTTTATCTTTTACCTTTTTGGGGCATCTATATTGAGGAGGATTTTGATGGGTTTTTCCCTTTAGGGTTTTCCCAGGATAAATCTGTGTTGTTCTTGTGATGTTGTTTCTTTCAGTGATCCTGTTTATTTTCTTTTTTTATGAAAATGAAGTGAAATACTAATTTCTTAGCTAAGCATATGAAAATTTAACAAAGGATACCCATGTAAATTCTTAAATAAGTCTATAATCCCTTCTAACAATTGTTCAATCAACAAAGGCATTGACATTTAAAGAAAAAATACCAATGGTGTCACTTGTCAAGGACAATGTCCATATTGTAATGTCCTCGACCATTGGATCATGCAATAGGATGCTACTAAACACCAAAACATACGAGCATCTAGCCCCATGAACATGATCATACATATAATGCTGAAGCAAGGTACTTTACACATAAAACATAATACGATGCATAATTGTTCATATACATAGCAGAAGCAAACAACATTCATTCATATACACGTTCATCATAATTTCATTAACAGTAATATAAATGTAGAAGTAAAATAGAAAAGAGTACTTTACCTATAAGAACTATCCCGCAACTAGCTACATCGCTACAACGTTCCACCCAACCATAGGCCAATGTGCTCCTTAATCTCTCAACAATGTTGCCACCCCTGAGCCGGGAGTGATTCCCCAAGGAATAAGGAACTATCAGGCTTACACATCACCAAGGGTAACAAAACATTCAAGGATACACAGTTCATCCAAGCCAACACAGTTGGGTTTATCAGGAAAACATCAGATCATCCAAGCCAACTCAGCTGGGTTTATCAAGCCATCCAGGAGCTAGGAAGGCTAAATGCTAAGCTAGTGAGGTCATTGAAGAGATAAGGGAACCTACACCAGAAATAGCCTAACTTCTAGGACACCCACACACACCCAACACAAGGAAATCAATCCTTTCTCTGCTACGTAGCCCCTCGGGCCCTGACTTCCCTTCCAGTGCTATCCAGGGGTTGTAGAGAAGAAAGCCAGACCACCAGCTCTGTCTGTGTGGTTCTCCAAACACACCAGTTTTTTCAAGTACATCAGGCCCTCATCACCACTCCAATTCGGTCCAAATACCAATCACTACATGCATGCAATAAAACAAACACTTCAAGTTTGACAGGGGATACCAAAACCTGAATTGTTCTTGGCCCTATCATGGAAAAATGATTCCACAAAGGTAACCTATAGCCAATACCACTTTGAAAAGGGAAAATACAACCAACAAGATGTGGATGAGACCACAGCTACTAATTTTGGAAAACAATGGTTGAGTAAACACAAACTCTCTGTGTGAACAGGAGGGAAACATCTCACAGTCTGACAATGGAGAAAGGAAAAGCGATTCTCTACAAAAACTGAAGGAAGAACATATTCCAAGCAAAAAATCTATGGAAGAAAGTAGAACCAACCCCCCCACACAGAATCATGGATCCTTTTATCTTCTATGCTAGGTGAGGAAAATGAACAGCCAAAAACGATGGATAGTTTTCCCAAACTGTGCATGAAGGGAAGCAGAGTGGGGAGAGTGGGAGAGTGGGAGAGTGGCAGCATTTTCTGTTGTTTTCCTTGCCCCATGTGAATGGAATGATACAGCTAGAGGAGGGTACATGTGGACAGCCCTACCACCCACCATTTCCCAACAACTAACTGCCCCCAACAGACATTAGGGTTCTTTAGATGGGTGGTTGACACATGGCTTTTCCCACAGCTCAAGGTTTAAAAATTTCCCTCCCTTATCTTTAGGAAATCATTCCCTTTTCAATTTAGTTTCATTGACATAGTTGGTCCGGGTTATTTAATCAAAATGCATAGTGACATGATGCCATAATTTAATATGTGTCGTATATCTCGATATACTATCGACAATAATTCCCATCCGAAACATTACACAACCAAATCGATGGTGGGGCCTTTGCCTTTAGCTATCTACCATGATTATATTTACAATATATATTTATATCATGTATTTTTAATTCATCGGGGTTGAAACTGAGGTGTTACATTCCACTTCCCCTTCAATAGCACTATCCTCATTGCTTTACAAAATTGAACAAAATGCTACACTCGTATCATCTCAGTGTTTCGCAGAATTGAACAAAAATGGATGTTCCAATTGCATGGCATCTTCGAGCTCCCACGTAGCCTCTTCAGGTCCATAGTGCTCCCATTGCACCTTTACCTGCCCTATGGCTCGATTCCAAAGAATTGTGACCTTCCTGTCAAGGATGGGCATTGGATCGATTTGGAACTCTCGCTCGGGTTCCACCTGAATGACATCCCAATTTATCACATGGTTAGGATCATGTACATATGAGCTCTAGTACTAGCAGGCAATGCAAGTCTATATGCAACTGGCTGTATCCTTTCAAGCACTTCAAACGGCCCACAATATCTTAGTGACATCTTGACACAACTTCCAAGATTTAAGGAACTCTTCCTTGCCCTCAATCTGAGGTAGACATGATCCCCAGCACTGAAATCTCTGTTCACTCTATGCTTATATACATAGTTTTTCTATCTATCTTGTGCTGCTTTGAGATTCTTCCTTATCTTTACAACCTCTTGCTCCATTTCCTTGAGCAATTCTGGTCCAAGCACAACCCTTTTCACGGGATTGTCCTAAGTCACTGGTGTCTTGCACCTTCTTCCATACAAAGCTTCATACAGACTCATCCCCAAGGATGCATGCTGTCCATTTTTATAAGCAAACTCTACCAAGTGTAAGTAATCTTCCCACATGGTTTGTCCATACATACATGTCAAGCATGTCTTCAAGAACTTGGTTAACTCTTTCTGTCTGCCCATCTATCTGAGGATGGCATGCAGTGCTGAATTTTATCTTTGTACCTAAATCTGCAAACAACCCCTTCCGAAAATTGGAATTGAACTTGGAATCTCTGTCAAAGACTATTACCTTCGACAATCTATGCAATTTGAAAATCTCCTTAATGAAGATCTTTGCAATGTCATCAGTCTTATGTGTAGACTTTACTGGTATAAAATGTGCTACCTTAGTCAACTTGTCTACCACAACCATGATGGAATCATGTTGTCTCCAAGTCATCGGCAATCCTGTAATAAAATCCATGGAAATAAATTCCCATTTCCATTTTGGGACTGGCAAAGGATGCAACAAGCTTTCTGGATGTTGATGCTCAACCTTTACATGTTGACATTTCATGCACCTTGAAATGTATTCAGCCATGACCTTTTTCATTCCTGGCCGAAAGAACTACTTTCTAGCTGTAGCGATTGTCTTCTGATATCCTAGGTGACTAGAATATGGAGCTTGATGGATTTCATCGATAACAACTCTCCTCAAATATGCTACACTCGGAATATAAATTCTTCCTTTATAAGTGAGAAGACCATCTTCTTCCAATTTATATCCCTCATACCTCTTCTCAAGACTTTGCTGCTGCAATTTGTCTTTTACCTGCTCATACAATTCATCTCCAGCAGTATGATTAACAATCTGCTAGCTCAAATCTGATTGGAAAATACTAAGAGATGCCACATGCATTTCATGTACCTTCTTTCTCAGCGCATCATAGTACCTTATTCTCTTTTCCCTTTCTGTGCTTGATTTCAAAATCAATCTCACATAAAAATTCCATCCATCTTGCTTGTCTAGAATTCCGAGTAGGCTGATCAAACAAATACTTCAGACCACAATGGTCTATTTAGAGCTCAAATATTCTACCCATCAAGTAATTCCTCCACATCTTGAGAGCATGTACTATGGCTGCAAGCTCTAGGTCATGAGTGGCATAGTTTTTCTCATGCTCCTTCAACTTTGTTGACTCTTAACATATCACATTGTTGTCCTGCATAAGGAATCCTTCTATCCCTTGTCCGCATGCATCGGTACACACCACAAAATCTTTCTCTGGTTCTGCAACTTTCAATACTGGTGTAGTGGTGAGAAGATTCTTCAACTGCTGGAAACTCTCTTCACACCTTGACGTCCATTCAAACTTTATTCCCTTCTTTTGAAAAGAAGTAATGGCATGTGCAACTTTGGAGAATCCCTCAATGAATCTCCTATAGTATCCTGCATGTCCCATAAAATATCTTACATCCATCACATTTCTTGGGGTAGGCCAACTCATAATGGCTTCAATCTTCTCAGGGTCCACTGATATACCCTCTTCTAGGATAATGTCACCCAAATACTTAATTCTATCTCTATAGAATTCACACTTGCTCAATTTTGCATATAGCTGATGCTCCCTAAGCAATTTCATTGTCAGTCTCAAATGATCTTCATGCTCTTCCTCATTCTTAGAATAAACAAGAATGTCATTAAGGAAAACAAGAACAAACTTGTTGAGATACCTACTGATCACACTGTTCATAAGGCACATAAATGTAGCTGGTGCATTTGTGAGACCAAATGGTACTACTACAAACTCATAATGTCCATACCTTGTTCTAAAGGCTGTCTTATGAATGCCTGCATCCTTAATTCTTACCTGATGGTAACAGGGCCTCAAGTCAATATTGGAAAATACCTTTGCTCCTCTCATTTGATGAAAGAGGTCATCAATCCTAGGAAAAGGATACTTATTCCTCACAGTAACCTTGTTCAACTCTCTGTAATCAATACAAAACCCAAGTGTACCATATTTCTTCATTACAAACAGAACTAGTGCTCCCCAAGGAGAAACGCTCGGTCGTATATACTTCTTTTCCAACAACTCTTGCAGTTGCATATTCAAATCTAGCATCTTCGGTGTAATCATCCTGTAGGGTGTCTTGGACACTGATGTTGCTCCTGGCACAAGTTCAATTGTGAAATCAATGTCCCTCTTTGGATGAAGCCCTGGAATCTCATTAGTAAATACATCCTTGAATTCCTGTAACACCTGATAGTCTTCCAACCTAGGAGTTTCATCTCCTGTTGGTTCTGGAATATGAGCCGCATACAACTCGCAACCCTTCCTACAGAACTTCTTCAATTGCATTGTTGAAACCTGCCTTACTGAAATTACCTTTGGAATACCTTTCACAACTACTGCCTTTCCTTCTTCATCTGTGCATTCAAAAGTCTTGTTCTAATATTCAAGCTTCACTCCGTGAGCCTCTAACCAATCCATTCAAATGAGAACATCATAGGAACCAAGCAGTAGAACATTCAGATCTACACAAGTGGTCAATCCATTCATGACCAATTGACATTTCTCTACCACTTCACTAAATTTTCTCTTAGTCCCAATGGCTAGCTGAACTAACCAAGGTTTTCTATGCTTTACCTTCTTACAAACACAAATCTACGCTACTATAGGAGTAGTGTAACTATGAGTAGAACTAGGGTAAATCAAAATAGAAACAGATTGTTCAACAATATTACCTACATCTTCAACCACAGTTGACAGGTGATCTGCCTGGTCATCCAGTACTGCATAAATTCTAGGGACTTCCCTTGCTACTTGACCAATTGTTTCTCCTTCCTGAATGTTAGAAGTTGTCCTTGCACTTTCATTCTCAAGTGGACAATATCTGTGCAAGTGGGTTCCTTCATATTTCCAACATTTGAGTGGACCTTTGTTCTGTTGTGGCTCTTTAGGATTTCCACCTGTCACTCCAACTGGATTACTCGCAGCTTGGGATGGATGCTTCTACTAATTCATGAATATAGAAGGTTTGAAACCTTTCGTTATTTGATCAAACTTCTCATTCTTCTTATCCTTCCATGCCTTATGGTAATCAAGTTTACCCTTTCTTTTCTCATAGCAATATTTAGCCTTCTTTATGGCTTCTTCCAGAGTTCTCAGTTCATAAAACTCAATTCTATCTTTGTAATACTGAGGCAATCCACTCAAAAACTATTGGAACTTCACTTTTTCATCTCTAATGTACTAGACATACCTCAATAATTCCAAGAACCTACTTGAATATTCATCCATGGTCTATTGTCCCAATATAATCTCATGGAACTCCTTAATCTTGTTATCATAATACCTGTCAAAGAGGTATTTATGCTTGAAATACTTCTTGAACTATTTCCACTTCAGTTTCCTTTCACTAATCTTATTTACTTTCTTAAAGTGTTCCCACCGAATGGACTCTCTTCTATTAAGATTGAATATGGAAACTCTTGCCTTCATATTTCTCGAATAATCCTACACTTGAATGTACTTCTTTATCCCAAGAAGCCAAGCTTCAGCCTCTTGTCCAGTATTTACCTCACCATCAAATGTAGGAGGTTTGGATTTCTTAAATTCATCCCAAGAGATATCCCTATGTTTTCTTCTTCTTTTCCTTTTATGAGAAGATGAACTTGTATCCCTACTCGATTCTTCAAAGTCAGATGATCCGCTAGAAATCCTTCTCCTTCTCCTAGTGCTGCTCTTACTGCTTTCCAGTCTTGCTGTACCTTGTCAAGAGTCTATCTTTCTTTGCAAGTCTATCAAACTATGCAACGTGGCAAAATTCAACTGATTCTACTCTTCTCGAGCCTTAATCAAGATTCTCATGGTGACTGCAATGTCTGACCCATCTGACGGGGTCTATTGGAATCTTATTCCATTAGAATCTATGTCATCATTTCCTATATAGACATTTTCTCCAATGGCATCTCCTACACGCTTGTAAGAATCCCGAGCATCATATCCATCATGGGTTCTCATAATTGAACCACCACTTGCTTATCAAACAACAATTTCTAAAATACTACCCTTGAAGCTAACTATGATTCTGCAAACGTGTTAAATAGAAAACTGTTAGATGCATACATATTGATATAAATAAGAACTGCTTACCTTCTCCTGGAGAAAATATAATTAATAGTTCTACTTAAACACACAATTTTTTTTTTCTTGTTCAGCCCTGTAATCTACTGACAGTTTGCTGAAAAATCCACTGAAAACTAGTTGAAAACTGCTTGAAAAATCCACTTCAAAAAACAAAAATTTCCTTGTACAAGATCGAGTCTCATCCCAACTAATGTTTCAATGTTTCGGTGGCCCGAACCACTAATTTTCCTCGCTGCTCATCGGCGGTCTGTTCGTCTATTTTCCTCTATTGTATTGGGTCCATAGTCATCTAACCTTCTGAACTTTATTAGTGATTAGAACCATTAATCCTTGTGTTCCATTGGCGATGCCAAGGACTATTCATTGACGGTCAAACAACTAACGTCTTCCACTATTTCAGATCTCCAACCGTCTAAGCTTCTGTGCCCTTTATTGGCACTACAAAAATCCTTTATTGGCAATCAGATCCTCTCAGCACTACCACATCAGCGATCGGATCCTCTACCCATCGAGTAGCTAGTTCTCTAGGCTTCTGCAATGACAGCCAATGAAATTTCTGGAGTTTCCATGGCCATAACTCTGTTGGCAGTTGGAACGATTAGCAACTGTGGCATCGGATGGTTTAACCACTACGTTTTGGTGATCCAACACTGAATGAATCCACGGTGTCAGTGGCTTCAACAAATAACGTTTTTCGATCGGTGGTCGGAGCGACTAGCAGTTGCGACATCAGCAGTAAAAGCAACATACAGCTGTGGCATCAAGTGGTTAGTCCGATAGAAATACACAATGATGGTTTCACAACCCTTAACTTTTTTCGATTGACATCCATCAGTGGTCTCATTAACTAACTTCCACCAATCGCCTATGGTTTTCAACACTTAGAAAAATATCGATGAAAATTTTCTTTTTTTTCTTCCTCCTGCGACACTCCATCGACTGCTTCATTAGCTATTTCCTCGCTGACACTGTGGCTACTCCATCAACTAATCATCGATTATCCAATCAACTAATCATCACCTATCATCGATGGTATTGTTGGAGCTTCATCAAACTAGGTTCCCTGATGAGCTGAGAGTCCGAAACTTAGCATGATTTTTTTCCAAATTTTTTTCTTTTTCTTGCTGCTTGTCATCTCTTTCATCAGCTAAATTCTTCCGACGACGATGACATTTTAGTGGTTCTTTCATCTAATTTGTGCCGATCCACTCAACTAATCTTCGCCAACATTGAAATTCAATATCGGGTGTTTCTTTGACTAAGTTGGGATGGAGTTTTGGCGGCCTTCAGCTAATCTCCACTGAAGCTTTGGCTCCCACACCCACTAAGTTTTTCCTACAGCTGACGATTCCCATACTTAGAATTATTTTTTGAAATTCCTTCTTTCAGCCACTTCATTGGCTCAAACGTCTTCTATTTTTCTCCAACATATCAATTCCTTCACTATCTATTCTCCAATGTTGTAGCTACACCATCAACCAAGAATCCGCGATCCAATCCTTTAATCCTCACCAATTGCTGATGATCTTATCACTTCAGTTTTCTACTGCGCTACATCGACTGTCGGAGCAACTATTTGTTGCGGCATCAGTGGTTGGGGACTCTACCCTTCGAAAGACTAGTCCACTAGGCTTCCGCAATGGTGGATGGAAGAACCACTAATTCTTGTCGATGTTCATCGGTAGTTCAATTGTCTAATCATCCGCGATGCAATAAACTAACTTTCGCCGATCATCGATGATCGGACTTAGAAATTTTTTCTCTTTTTTCTCTTCTTCGATAGCATTTCAGTCATATCCTTGTCTATTCTTTTCTAATCACTGACAATCTGCATCAAGTGTTGTTCACACCAGCTCTTCCGCTGCATTGGAAGAACTTCCCACTAACTTTTACGATGAGCCAACAATTCTGGCACTTAGAAAATTTTGTGAATTTTCCTGTCATTCACCCATTTTCTCCTAGTTTCTTCTGGGGAGTAGAAAACCTGCCTCTGTTAACTAGTCTTTTCATTGCCCATTTAGGCCCATGCTGCAACCTTGGCTCTGATACCACACTGTAAAGTCCCCAACCCTCCGATCGGGCAAGAGGACACTACTAAACACCAAAACATATGAGCATCTAGCCCCATGAACATGATCATACATATAATGCTGAAGCAAGGTACTTAGAACACAAAACATACTATGATGCATAATTATTCATATACTTAGCAGAAGCAAACAACATTCATTCATATACACGTTCATCATAGTTTCATTAATAGTAACATAACTGCAGAAGTAAAATGGACAATAGTATTTATCTTATAAGAACTGTCCCGCAACCAGCTATGTCATTGCAATGTTCCACCCAACCATAGGCCAACGTGCTCCTTAATCTCTTAGCAACTCTGCCACCCCCGAGCCAAGCATGATTCCCCAAGGAATAAGGAACTAGCAGGCTTATACATCACCAAGGGTAACAAAACATTTAAGGATACATAGTTCATCCAAGCTAGCATAGTTGGGTTTATCAGGAAAACATCAGATCAGCCAAGCCAACTCAGTTGGGTTTATCATGCCATCTAGGAGTTGGGAAAGGCTAAATGCTAAGATGGTGAGCTCATTGAAGAGATAAGGACACCTACACCAGAACTAGCTTGACTTCTAGGACACCCACACACACCCAACACAAGGAAATCAGTCCCTCCTCTCCTATGCAGTCCCTTAGGCCTTGACCTCCCTTCCAATGCTATTCAGGGGTTGTGGAGAAGAAATCTATCCCAGTAGCTATATCTGTGTGGTTCCCTAAAAACACTAGGTTTGTCAAGCACATCAGGCCCTCATCACCACTCCTATGCAAACCGAAGACCAATCATTGCATGCATGCAACAAAACAAGCACTTCAACTTTGACAGGGGATAAAAAAACCTAAATATTTCTTGGCCCTATCATGGCCAAATGATTACACAAAGGCAACCTACAACTGATACCACTTTCAAAAGGGAAATTACAGCCATCAAGATGTGGATGAGACCACAGCCAACAACGTTGGAAAACAATGGTGGAGTAAACACAAACTCTCTGCGTGAACAGGAGGGAAATATCTCATAGTCTAACGATGGAGAAAGGAAAAGTGATTCTCTGCAATAATCAGAGGAAGAACATATTCCCAGCCAACAATCCATGAAATAAAGGAGAACCAACGCCCACACACAAAATTGTGGATCCTTTTATCTTCCACGTGGTGTGAGGAAAATGAATAGCCAAAAACGATGAATAGTTTTCCCAAATGGTGAATGAAGGGAAGCATACTGGAGAGAGCAGGAGAGTGGCAGCATTTTTTGTTGTTTTCCTTCCCCCATTTGAATGGAACGATCCAACTGGAGGAGGGTTCATGTGGACAGGCCTTCCACCCACCACTTCCCAGCAACTAATTGCCCTCAACAGACATCAGGGTTCTTTAGATGGGTGGTTGACACATGGATTTTCCCACAGCTCAAGGTTTAACAATCCCCCCCCCTTATCCTTAGGAAATAATTCCCTTTTCAATTTAGTTACGTTGACATAGTTGGTCGAGGTTATTTAATTAAAATGCATAGTGACATGATGCCACAATTTAATATGTGTCGTATATCCCAATACACTATCGGTAAGAATTCCAATTGGAAACATAACAGAACCAAATCAATGGTGGGGCCTTTGCCTTTATCTCCGCACCATGATTATTTACAATATATATTTATATCATGTATTTTTAATCCATTGGGGTCACAACCGGGGTGTTACACATATACTATCCTAAAAGGTGAACAACCAGTCTAAAATACCCTATGTAACTTGATCCTTATATCATCTCAACACTTGCAAAGAACTATAGTAGCATGAATCAATGAATAAAAGGTATTGAGAATATAGAGTGTAACTTCCTCAAATCTAAAATAAAAAATAATATTTAGATTACTATTTAGACCACCAAATAGTCTTGGATTTGATGACAAAAATGAGAGATTACTTTAGACTGTTAACCTTTATATCATATGCCCTCAATGACTCGAAATGTATATAAGATAAGAGCACAAAGCAACACTTTCAAATATATGTAAGGATGGATAAAAATATAACCATATGGACTGACTGTATTGGGGCCATTATCTTAAAGATGTAAATAGAACAATTCTTCCCCAATATACACAAAACAAGATAATGTTTCTAAACTAGGATTATGTTTCTAAACTACTGTATTAATTCCAACATGTTATTGGATCTGTTATATCTTTGTAAGAACCAAGTATGTTAGAAGACTTTGGAAACAAAAATAGATAAAATAGACACCAATATATCTACATTTTATGGATGGTGTTAGATATGCAGTCAACTAATGCACAAAACAGAGTATTGAGACAAGAACTCGATACCTTAATGGAGTACTTGAAGCATTACTTACAGATCTGGGTTATTACAATAGTTTACATTTTGAAACAATAAGAAAATATTTATCTAATATAACAATAGTATGGACCAACATATTAGTGTTTTCATTTAAAGCACAAACAAAGTACTTTTAATACTTGCAAAAGGGGATGGACAACAATAAGAAATGAAAGTGATATCACTTTTTTGGAAAGGAATGTAATAGAATTATGGATTTTTTGTAGGAACTTTAAGGATGATATATGTTTTAAGGGATAAAACAGAGCATAAGTTCATCAACTAGGATGAGATCTAACACAAAATAATAAGCCACTATTTCAATCCTCCATAATATTAAATTTGTTGGAATTTTTGTAGCAGATATGGATCATTAAGGTGGATGAAACAATAAATTTAAAGCATCAAATGCCAAGGTATCCAATAGGGCGTTCCTCTACTACTAGTAAAGGGATGAGTAGGTTTGGATATACTTGAATTTACTTACAAAAGGAAAATAAAATGTAGGAGTGTTGGTCCTTTAAAGGAACTCACTATCAAAATCAAGAAATTTCCACCTCACAATATATTTAAACAAAATTTTAAAGAGGATATACTTCGAGTGAAATGATGGCAATAGGAGTTGTCAAATAAGTTTAATAATTCCAATGCTTTTGCATTTGATGGTTATTTAATAAATCCTTATGAGAACATTGGGGGTTCAATGAACCTATCAAGACTTTAAAAAAATCACCTTGTAGAAAAAACCCAAAATAAAAGATTTGTGAATTGTATATTTGAGGAAAAAAAGGAAGGGCCATCTAGGGTTATAAGAGCAACTTTTTTCTTCACAAAATTTTTAATTTGAATTTTGACTTTAGAATCATCACATACTTCATGAACATGAAAAGGGGAGATCTTTTGCACGTGGATGGAGAAATTGACCCAAAATAAATCCTATGGAAAATAGCTATTACTTTAAGAAATGGTTCTTCAATATTTATGTTCAGTAAATCTTGTTCATTTTTTCATGTGTAATTATAATTATAATGCAAGGCATGTAAACTTATAGCAATCTATAAGAAGAAGAAGAATGCATAGGTATGCATTCCCCATTGCAGATAATAGTTAAAAAGTGCCGACAGGTTGGTTCCACTCACTTTTCTCTCTGCCTACCTGTATAGCATATATCTCAAATAGATGAGGTCAAGAGTACAATCCAGGAAATTTTGGCAGAATATTATCTCTTAGACTGATCATGTAAATCCAAAGGAATTCCACACTTATAATGCAAGTCTCTAGGGCATGTTTCTCAAAGGAATTCAACAAAACAACTCAAGGGGAAGGCTATAACCTTCCTCTATTATATCCATAGGACATTTGTAAATAAACTCAATTCTTCTAAAAACATTAGCTCTGTAGAAAAGAAATGCAATTCTAAATAAGATATCACACACATTACTTACATATTCTTTCCAATTCACCATCTGCATATTTGAGTTGCATTGGATTGGATGCCTATATACAATTTAAAGGAACAAAACATTTAGCTTTGATATTCCAAAATTCAAAACTATCAAACACAATTCCAGAGTGTGATATTTCCTAGCTAGTAAATTGGATGAACAGTAGAAACATGATGCTAGGTTTTTTTCTGCAAAGTTTAAACCAAGTACTTTTAGCATTGCATAAAGAGAAATTACTTGTGAACTTAAAGAATATCACCTTTGCATATAAAAAACTTGTATATATTAATTTTTGTGGGAACCAAGATGAACTCAATGTTGATCTAATGAATACTTTAGCATTGATTTGATGAACAAAGACCAAGTCAAATTTTGCTAGGGTGTAGTGCAACAACACATGTTTGAAGAGGTCAACCAAAGAGTTGTAACTTGTGGCCGAACCAATCCTTTCCTTTCTTTCCAATCAGTGAAGTTTTTTAGATCAAGGTGGATACTTGTGGGCATGCCATAGGCATACTAATCATGCAAAAAAAGAGACATGTTGCATACAACTAAGATAATTGTATTTTTTTAGTTTTGAATTGTTCCACACAGACTTTGAGATGTATCAATTAATATAAACCATGAAAACATGGACACATTATCTTCTATAAAATGCAATTCCGTCCATACTGATGACAATGGGATTTGTTCAAAAACACTAGTTGAAACCCATCAATTCTATTCAAACCAAGATGAAATGTTTAAGGTCCTTTAATGATGGGAAAATGGATTTCAAAGAGTGTCAAAAACTTCTTATTTGGGTAGGTATTAAAATTTGGCTCCTAATCCAACACATACAATTCATTTCAACTTATTATACCAACGCCTGGGCATTTGTACACAAATTATGACCTACTAGCAGTAGGTAGCTTTTTGATATATTATATGTTCCTACACAAAAATAATAACTCTCCACCTCCAACAGTATATATCACTCAAATATTCCTGTCACTTCATACTATAGACATTTTATCAAGAAAAGAATAAATTTAACACCTAAATCACTAATTACCAATAACTCTAGATACCTTAGAAACTGCACTTAACAGATGAAAACAGAAACCAAAAAGTTGGATACATCTCAAAAAAGGAAGTTAGTAACATACCCAATAAGTATTTGAATCATCCATATTTGGAAAACTAGTTACAGACTTCTGCCCACTTCCAGATCCATATGCAAATTCATGAGAATGTAAGTGAAAGTTTTTCCGGTCATGCATAAGCTTCAAAATATATTTTTATATTTAGTATCCAAATTTGAAACTAATTTGAGTTTTTTTTTATAAATGTCTTTTTTTAAACCAAAATCATAGAACTAAATTAGCAAAGTTAAGTATGTTTATGATGATGTCAAGAATTCTCCAAAAGAGAAATGTCCAAGGAAAATAGGGTTATTAACTTACTATATATTAACAAGACTAGTCCATGGGGTTTCTTTGACAATGCTAGTCAAGGAAACTTAGTGAGAAGTGATGTCGGGTGTGTTTTGTTTACCTTAGATGCTATCACTTTCCCTTTCAAACTTGGTCTAGGAATGCACTCAATCAATTGGGTAGAGCTGAAAGCTCTGGCTCCTCTACTTGAAATTGCTTTGGAGAAGGGGATAGAAGGTCTCCAAGTATTTGGGGATTTTGAGTTGAATACTGATTGGGAAAAAGGAAAATAAGAAATGCATAAATTATTCCTACATCCATTTCTTGATCAGATCAATCTCTTGATGGGTAGATTCTGTATTTTACCTTTCATCCATGTTAACAGGGAACACAACATGCAAGAAGAAAAGATTTCAAAGAAAAAATTGAAGTTGCTGAAGAAGTCTTGGTGCTGGTGGAAGATGGAGAGAATGGGAATCATCATCAAGGGTTTATTCTCCTGGAAGATAGGATTTGATCCTTTGACATCCCCTTTTCCAAGCTAAGGTAATCTAAAAATGCAATCTCAGTTTGTGCATAGGTTACTAGTGCTATCAAGTTCTCTTTTCCGAGTTAAACGACACACCTGTTCAACAATGACATGCACTTTATTGCTCTGGCTCTAGGAATTTTTTTTTCAGTTCTGCACAGTACTCTTAAATATTCTAAGTGTTTCACTTCCCGATGGCCTATCTATTTGTTTCTACACTGGAAAAACACTAATGCGTGCTCTAGAAAGTAGAGATATGGATGTTCAAGTTAAAATAGATATTTCTCGACTGACAAGAATTGATATCAATCATAGATTCAACTTTTCCTGGAAAATTATATGAAGTTTTGGTTTGATGCAAGCCATTGATAATGGGAACCTATTAAATTGGGGAAAAAAATTATGCAAATATCATGCTCACTAAATGATCCACCAATTGAATATTGTATTCATAAAATAATTAAAATCCAACCCATAAAATAGATACACCAAACTTGAAGGAACAAGGGCAAAAATTTACACTGGCATCTTAATTGTAATGAAATTAGTGGCTCTATATGTCATCAAGCCCAATTCTTTTGAATTCAATTCTGTAGATTTAAATCATGTGAAATAATTATTGCTGTTTCTTACTGACCATCATGATTTCGATTTACCATATCAAAGCTAAAACATCTCTATGTTTAACTAGGATTCTCGAATTACCTATAGTTATAGAATCCAAACAGGTGTAGTTGAGTTAGAAGAGTGTAATAATAATCCTCTACTATGCTGATCTTTGTTTTTTCCCTTTCTTCCAAATATATAAAACCACATGTGATTTGACTGTTAGATAGTTTTTCACTCCCAAGGTGCAAATGTTATGTCGAAGCCAATTTTCCCTAATTATAAAATATGACTCATAGCAAATTTGAACAACTAACTTTCACAATTACACTCTCTTCTAAAGTATTTTTTCAATGGTTGTTTTCTTGTTCTGAACTTTTTTTTGGGCTTCTTCTATTGCTTCGAGAAGTTTTTTTTTAAGAACTTTGACTCTACTTGCATTAGAATATTCAAAAAGCTTACCAGGCCTGTACATCTACTAGCATCATCAAAGCATACATATCATCACATGAAATTTTCTATTTCTGGGCACTAAGGTTTTCTATTACACAACAACATACCATCTAATGAAAATCATAACCAATATATGAAACTACTCTTGGAAAAATAACTTATATGGTAGAAGACCTACATGGATTTATTAGATTAGCCATGAACCAACAAGTTCATAATTATCGCCTCATTGATTAAGCTCAACAATTGTTCCAGTTTCAAATGAGTTTCCATATAGTGAAAAGAATACAAAGCCTCTGTTGAGACTAGAGAGTTCTACTTTGGGCAAAAAATGGATGCCAGTCTGTTACAAAATTCTAGCCATCAAGGATGTAATACTTAAACTGTACAATTTGCAAACTGCATTTTGCACATTTTACAATGGAACAATAACACATCATTGACCCAAATTATTTTCAACCATGAATAAAATTTGATCTCTATCATTAAAACAGGGATACTATTCCATCTCACAACAACCTTTAGATTTGTAATGGGAAATGGTAACCGAACATATATCTCAGGAAGCTAACATTTAAAGCTTAAATGTTGTTAAAACTAGAAATAATTAGTTATGAAATGCATAACAATTTTTGTATACAAATAAAATAGCCAACAACAAAATATATAAGATACACATTTGAATCACATTTCAAATGAACTCATTTTCATGCATGCATACATTACTTCCTACGTTACTGTATTCAAATTAATTACAGATGTTCCAATCCTGACTTACAGAAATCAAATCCCTCTTTGCTTTCCTAAGAAGTATTCCCCTCTTTAAAATGAAAATCATTGAATTTATAAAATTACCATCTCATCATCAATTACAAGTTTTTTGGAATANATATATATCATCTCATGAATCCAAAATTACTCAAAAGTTTGTAGTCCCAGTTTTTAAAGGGACACACTCCTGATAAGCAACATGCTTATATTACCAACATTCTAAAATCTCTCTTCAAAGTCACATACCATTTTTGTGTGTGTAATATATATATCATGCGCTATTTTATAAATAACACATTATATTGTGACTTCGAAGGAAAGGCAATGTAATAAAATTATAAATGAGCAAGAACATTTAAATGACAAACATAAACCAATATTTATATTCGGATCCCCATCATTAGTATCACTCTCTACTTTCTCATCTACGCTATACCTTTATTTCGATCCTCTAGGATGCAGGAACATCAATAAGAACTATCCAGTTTTGATGAAACTACCTAACCCAAGCCTTAAAATATTGTAAAAAATATTAACATGCCTAATCATTGATTTTGTCTTGAGTGAAGGGTACATTTTTGTTAAGGAAATGACAGAGGAATTCAACAATCAATTCCACCAACATCAGGGTTCATAAAAGGATTAGTTCTCTTGATTACATGCCAATCCCATACTTTCATGCACAACAGAATCCAATGAAATTGTTGCAATTCTGCCAAACTTGAAGTCCTAAAAAATATTAATTCAACTAAAGCTTGAGTGGAATACAACATTCTACTTCTCTATATGAAGTCCAATGAGGTTGAATCCACAGTGCTCAAATATCCCAAAACAATTAATGGTAATGTTAAATTCTTAAAGTAAAAGTTGACACTTCCTTTATTTTTCCTTTCCTATATTAAATTCTTAAATTAAAAGTTATCATTTCCTTTACTATTCCTTCTCTATATTATAGAAAATGAAAAAATAAAGGAAATTCCAACAATTATTGCAATAATTTAACATCACCATTAATTACAAACATTTTTGGTCAACCCTAGTAAAAAACCAAGTCAAGGAAACACGTCATATGGAGGAGGGTAAGGCTTGGAAATGCATATCCAGTTGTATGGAATGTGTTTCCCACATGTGAGATGAATCCATATGGCTGGAAATGTGTTTCCTCATTTTGGTATAGAAACCCAGGGGGTACAACATTGTACCATACGTTTCCTACAACATGTACCTTAAATGAAATCATGAAACATCACAAAGAATGGAATGCGTATAAAACCAAAATGAACACAACCTAAATTGATATTGCCTCCATATTAGAAAGGGTCTATGGTCAAAACCAAGAACTAGAGGTAAGTTTTTGCAAATCTATTTGTTTAAATAAAAAAAACTTCTGAACACTATGACAGTGTTCAAATCATGTCCATAAAATTTTGAAAAACATGATTACAGACCTTCGATATAAGAAAACTATGTTAGTTTTTTTACCTTGTTTCTTTGAGGTGTTTTTCTTCAGTAGAAACAATTTTTGTAGACATTCTAGCCTTGATCATTATGGAGAGATTTTGTAGTTTATGAGGGAGGTGCATTAGAGAATCTAATGAGGGTGCAACAATCTTGTAGACATTGAGAGGGTAAGTAGGGTGCATGCATGCTCTATCTGCGAAGGTTGCAGTTCCTAAGATAGATAAGGTGCATGCATGAGGAACATCTTCAGTTTGGAGGTGTATTACATGAGAGAGAGATTTGCTTGTACACTTTTAGTTTTCTTAAGCGATGTTCTCTTCTAATTAGGGTAAACTCATGCATGAGGTTGCACTCTTCACTAGCATGCTCTTGCATTATGGCTATGGTTTTATCTCTTCTAGAGAGGTGCACCACTCAAGGTGTCTAGATTCATTGTAGACCTGTCATCTGTTGTTATATAGAAGAGATGGTGAGCACTTCATTGTGGGGTTAGACAAATGAAGTTTTGAGCTAGATGCTTTGTAATTTATTTCAGTGAGGTGCTGCAGATGGTATCTTCTTGTCCTAATTCATAGACTTATGTGTTTATAGATCTTGCATTCCTTATCTTTCATTTTGATATGTGATTAATCAGTTTTTCATTCCTTACTAAGGTTCTTTTTAGAAGTGCCAAAAATTCAACTTTGTAACAGAGCTATACCACTGAAGTCTTCATGTCCATGTATGGAGATATGTGATCCATGAGATTGAGCTTCCTTTGGAGGAATTCAGTGGGTGTTGATTTGTAATCTCTTTTTGTATGGGTGATGTTATTCATCAATGTGGATCATATAGATAGCTGAAGGAAACTTTACATAGGTTTAATAACAAATTCAAAACAAACAATAAAGAACAAAATACATTTTTCTAGTATATAAGTTTACACAGAGAAGGAATTCCTTTGTACTACCTAGCTATTGTCTAAGACTCTTGGTTTAACTAGTTCAAGCAAGCTCTTATAGGAGGAATTCAAACTAACTTATCCCGAGGAAATGTTATCTGTAGTATATTCCCCAATTTTAAGGTCTCTATCAATGATCCGCGTTTAGAAGATATCCTCCAAATTCAGATCCAGACCAAAGGCTATGATATGGAAAAGCAATCACATAACATGAATGTCCATTATTGTGTTTCCATGCACTATGTTAATACATTGAACCTTTCCATGCATAAAAATCCTTCTGATAAATCTACTAGAAGTGTTCTATTGAAAGTTGATCCCAATTTTGACATCATTGTTCCTCAGTTCCTTACCTAGGATGAACTCCAATCCTCGTCCAAGTGGGTTTTACCAGCTCCAAAACCAAATCCCCAAATCCAAATCAATTCCTCACACATAATATAATATCAATCATTAGCTGCCATACAATTCTGTGCACACCAGCCTTCAATTTCTTGTTCACACCCACAAGACCAACCATGGAATAATCGAGGAATTTTATCCTCTCTTAAATGTCCTGGTTTCCAGTCTATCATACCTCTATAGCCTCATCAAATTCAGAATAGCCAGTGTGGTGAATCTTCCCAAAATAAAGATTATGATCATCACTTTAGTGTTGTCCCTCCTACACAGTTTGTACATAATCCATTTTTGCACTATTTCAATCTCCCTATGAAATCCAAAGTTTGACAACATCCTAATTGTTCAAATTCCATAGATAATACCCATTGTTTCCAAAATAGGCCAGAAACACCTAACAATGTGAGATTCCAACACGCACAATCTTGCTACGTTCAATGTAATAAGCTTGGATTACCAAAAGGATTTAAAAACAAATTTATTACAACACTAGATTCTTGAGAAAAATCCTCACAAGGAATCTAAGCTTAGCTTAGCAGCAAAAGGCCAAGTCATGATATGCCATGATTAGGATACAAAAATCCTACTTCCCTGGAACAATAGAACCAAGATGAATTAGAACATCATAGAAAACAGAGCAAAAAATTCAGGCAGCTAAAGGAAAGATTTGATATCCCTTCCTCTAGGTTTACAGAAGTCCCTACAAAAATTCACAAGCCCACAATCTGAGAAATTGCAAAGTTCTTACAGATATACAAAGGCTATTCCCCATATAATATTCAATACCAATTCATGAAAAATATGACAAATTGGGATTTCTTTACTCATGAAGATTCAAAACAATCCAAAGAATCCCATTCAATGGAACAAAAGGAAATCTTGGCTAAATAATGGAAAAAGCATATGGTCACACAAAACCAATGGATATCATTCTATGAATCATATAAATTTAGTCAAGACAAAGTGAGACATTCTAAAATTAATATGGCTAAAAGTGAAAAAACTTAGTCTCCATAAGAAAGAAAACCTGGAAAAGGAAATATGGCCATAAATGGGAGTTGGCCAAAGGAGGAGAAACATATACTGCAACACCTTTTCCTCCAATCAATCCCATTACCGAACGAACTAGCAGGCTAGTGTCCGATAAGCACATATGAGGAAAGTGACCCAATGTCACCTCAGTCATGTTCCTTTGAATACTACGAAGTGTCATGACCTCCAAGACGAGAACCCTTTAGATACTATCAAGGACACTTGGACAAGCAACTACGTCTTCTACACAATGATGTTAGTGACCAGTTCCTTTAACCAATTAATTTAGGAATGAAGAAGACATACCTAGTAAACAAAGTGCTTATCGATGCCGATGTAAATGATACCAAATCAATGTAATCAAATAAATATATATGGAAATAGAGGCAAGTTCATTCAATAGAATGTTAGGAAGGATACCAAAGATCATTAACTATGTAACCAGATACCATTCAATATGACTATAATAATAGCAGTAAGTAATCAACCAATTTCTTCCACTAACAAGTAAAGGATAGATACAATGGCAGCAATATGATCATATGATAGTATAACATTCCCTTTAATGACATTTAAAGTAGCATTTATTTAACCAAGAGAGTGTATGCAACATATAATTTATGCAATCAATGCAATCACACTACTTGAACCTTTCATCACCAATCCTAGTAGTGTATGACAACCATCAAAAGGAAGTTTCAGACTTGTATAGCAGCAGTATGTTAACCCTTCAAATATGTGTAACAAACATGGTTTAAGTATATAATGTAAACAATAAACTTTAATTGTCAACCATTTATGTATGACCTTCAAAAAAGGGTAACTTTCAGACTGTATGTAAATGTACTTTCAAGCATCTTTTATCTTAAAAATGGAAGTCCTTCAAAATAGTAACAAATTGTAATTAATGGCTAACCTATTTGCTATTTTTGTGTAGGTGTTATGGCATGAAGGAGAGGATTGTCCAAGTGTTGACATTCTACAAATTGCAGACCCTAACAGTAGTAAGGAGGAGGCTAAATAGAAGGTTATTACAACATGTAAGCAAGGTAAGGAAAAAGGGTCGAGACCTTAGGAATGAAAGGCGAGGATATGGGTTTCCTTTAGGAAGGGAAGCAAGGGTTTAGTAGAGAAAAGGACTCAGGGGGTTATCTTCACAAATTCATTCTACTATATATGCTACAACCCCACATATTGAGTATATTAAAGGTCTGATAAAGATTTTATAGTAGAATATCATCAAGAACATTCAATACTAGATCAACTCCAAACTCATGATAGAGATGTAGAAGAATATTTTACAAAAGTAATGATAGATATCAAGCAAGTCCTAACCATCACAGGTAAAATGACTAGAAATTTTTGGGTAAAGCAAAACCCAAGGAAAAAATTAGAGATATCTAGACTACCTCTAAATTTCTGATCTGAGGAAATGTTTTTCTGGTTCCTTCGATTGGAACAACAACATCCAAAAAAAGAAAGAAAGAATAGGAGCAAGGTTGAGATTGGATGAGAGACAAATTCACCACAAGAAGTCTGGGAAATGGTAGTCCAATCAATCGTTCCAACAACTGAGGCTAAAAATTCCCAAGTAAGACAACCCATGAATGGGCTCCATACGATATGGACATATCTCTAGCTCTAGATCTAGAATATGGAATGAATATTAAACAAATGTCACGGTCACCAGAAGTTCTATAATGGAACTTGAATGGATCTAGTACTCAACAGGTAGAACATATGATACAAAAAATGTTTATTTTCTATAGAGATTATGTACTGAGTGGAAAATATCCTAATTCTTGTAGAATGATCATATTGGTGTTTATAGGAGCCTTGCAAAAGTGGTGTCAAAGAACAATGACAATGGAAACATGGAACAAATGGGAACGGTAAAAAATAAGAAATGCAAAGGCACTTGAAGAGTCTAACCTAATAGGTTGCATGACTGCAGAAATAATAAAATACTCGGGAGGAATAACATAAAATATGAAAACTAAAAACACCCAATTCCTGGTAAATATGAAAATCCTCCTAGCTTTTGAACAATTTCACCGAGATTGGGTAATCAGAATACAATATGTAGAAAATGGCAATAGCAAGGTTTGGAAGAAAAATACGTTTCTACATTTCCAAAAAAATTCCAAGGATTTTTCACAAGTGATTTAAGAAAACAATCCTTGACATACTACAGCTGGGATGGATACAATGACATAATACTCAACTGTATAGGTGATGATAAAAACCACTACAAGAAAGGAAGGAAAAAACTGAGATTTTTCAACAGTACCAGACTAATGTTTGTATTGACATGAAAATGGAAAATGAGGATGCTGGGATATTAGATTACACAATTATCATAATTACAACACCATTTCTCCTTCCAAAACTGGTTGAAAGGGTAGCTAATATGTTCAACTATTTATTATCAAAAATGGTGGGCCCTCAACAGAAAAATCTCACACTCAAGGACCTTGAAAAATATGAATTCAGACCAAAGAAAATGTTGAACAAGTACAACATCAATTGTAGATACTCTAATTGCATCTCATGTTGATGAGGATGTGAAATACTCTAATTTAATTTCTGTGATACTTCTAGTTGTCATTAGATGGGAGGTGTGATGCCTTGATGACAGATGATGCTGAGATTGATTCTAGACTTGCAGTTGATGGGAGTATCATAAATTCCTACAAACTAATTTAGGGCTTGTAAATGGGAGTATTGTAACTGCATATGGCTTGTAACTACCTATAAACTAAGTTAGAAGTTAGGACACTAAATATTGCATCATTTTTCATATCCATTAAGATTGTTTAGAAGATGCCCCAATTTCCTTATTAGTTGTTTCTTTATAATTCCCTTTAGATCAAATTTCCTTCAAATGGACTTTCCAATCGTCTAACTTATGTTTCTATGGTAGATATGCATGTAGTTTTCTTCTTCTATTTTTCAAATGTATGTACGACCTTTGTCAAATTCTTCTCATATCTAATAGAGATGTAAAGTAGATATAACTCCAAAATAGGTGTTTCCACCATTAACCACCCAGAAAATAGGTTTTTTAACACAGGGAATAATCTATAGTTTTACAAGTTGAGAACACCCTTTAGAGCCTACACATCACATTGATATTATTTTCCATGCTTCCACTTTGATTTGATTGGTTTGGCTAGGTAGATGATATCAAGATATCATAAAGAATTGGATCAAAAGCATCTACAAATTGGGAAACCTCAGTATCAAATACCTTTGAAGTACATAATAAAATATATAAGGCCATTGGAAGTTGGAACCAATAAACCCATTTTCAATAATTCCCCACCCATCCCCCAAGGTCCCAAAGATGATGTTAGTTCAAGATGGGATAGACCTCTCAATAGGTGAGATTTTCCAACCCTAACATTGAGTGAACTTGGCTGTATGTAATTTTTTCAATCTCATGATAAGGGAAAACATTTTAAAATTGGAAGGAAAAATAAAATGAAACAAATGACATGTTTATTACACTAAGACCATGTTATTTATTTTTTTCATGACAAGCATATTCCTCAATCTTAATAACAACATAGTAAATGCATAAAAGGTGGAGATCCTTATTTACCTTACTGACAATTCCCAGTATTGCATTAACATAACTAACTGAAATAATTGAATAGAGATTGATGACATCTCTTTCAATTCATAGAATCTACTTTACGTTGAGGTATACATAGATATATCCAGTAGGGCCCCTACATCAGTCTATAATTATAACCAAACATATCACCTTATTAGTATGATAGAATCTAACTGAAAGGAGATGATAAAATATTTTGTAATCAAACAAAGGTTCTCTCTCATTGGAAGCTCTAAGAAAAGTAAATGTGTTACATCCAAATTTAAACATAATATGAACATACAAATTTATTGTAAAGAACTGACTAACAGAGACAAAAGAAAGTGACTGCGAGCGCTGAAGAGAGTATAGTTTTAGTAGTTACCATTGGAGATTATCATAGAACAATAACTTTTATGCCACAAGAAATTATCCAAAAGCAACTTTCTTTGGCCATAAAAGATTACTAAAACAACAAAGCAAGGCAAACTTGGCGAGCATGCCTGAGCTATTTTACCTTGTTATGCTTCGTTTCCTCTTTCCCCAGTAGTAAGGGAGAATCGGTGTTCATGCAGTGGGTTAATATATAGCCAGAGTTGAGCAAAGGAGAATGGTAGGACAATATTCATCTCTTGGCACTTTGCAGTAGCAGACCACTCATCACTCTCTCATCCTTCAAACCCTACACCATTACCACTAGCACAGGTAAGGAAAGCTATGACAACCTGTCAGTTGTCACTCAGTATGATGCAATCTATCTCTTGGGTAACATGTGATTAGGTCGAATTATGGTTTGTTATAGCTTCTTGAATCTATTGGTTATTATTGATAAGCATGACAAGTAGCAAAATACATGAAGAAGAATGCATGTTATAGGTCCTAATATCGTGATTGTATACATACACAGGGCAAGGATGAATTCAAAGTGGTCCAAAATCAATCTTCGAATTATGTACAAGGCTGATGCATACACATTTTCAATGATGATATGGCAATGATGCATCTACAACAATATGGAATGAACTCTCATCAAAAGACATATGATGAGATGAAATATGGCATCTTGAGCAAAGATGGAGCAGGAGATGTTGATGACGAGCTTAATCAATAGCATAATGATAGGGGGAGCACGAAATATGAATATCAAGCATCCAAGGAAGCCTATGAAATCAAAGGTTGAGTGGCTAAAGCAGCTATCTAATATGATCAACAAACTCATATATCAGACCTTTGATAAACTAAGAAAATTGACCAATTGTATTGAAGTTTAGATCTGAGTATAAGTGACATCAGTGATAAGTGACATCAGGGATAAGTCACATTGTATGCAATGAGTTTGCAGAAAGATTCAACCCTACTAGTACTAGTATTTGTAGCTGAAATTTATGGTTTACAAAGGAATTCAACAATTGTTTTCTATTCATTATTCAATTGATAGACGAAGATAAAGGTTGTAATTTTCTTAGTTTCTATTTATTCTAATAATGGAAGCTATGATACTCTGCATTGTTTTTTCCCCAATCATAATAAAATTTGGAAAATTTGTAGTAGGAGTTGCAGACTAAAACATTTCCTTCTAGAGTTGATCCATTGATGTATTGCATTGCAAGAAAATGTTTGGCAGTCCTCTTGATTGAAGCACCCAGCTTCAACATAGATCCATTTATATCTACCCTAAGAGATGCAGTGAATTTTGGGTCTTCTAGCTTCATAGAATCCATGATCAATGAGTGATTTAATTGATTCAGATCCAATACATTTCTTATATTTCTAGGTAACGGATTCAATTTTTGGAATATTCTTGGTTTTAAATGTGTTTGCATATGTAATCCTATATTAGGCAGGTTGACATGTATTCCTATGCCATTAGGCCAGTTGTTTGAGAGGTCAAGTGTAATCATTGGAAATAGACTCAATGTTGATATTCTAGTAATGTTGGTTGAAAAGGGTATTAATAGGTTGTCTTCTACACAATTTGTTCTATCCAATCCCTCATCAACGAGATGGTTGGATGAACTAGCTTGCATGACTTCTATAGCTCAATGACTCAAAGAATGAGTGTGTTTTCCTTTGTAGGTTGTCACTATGGTCATTGAGTCTTCGGTGCATCTTTGAACTTGGATGAAATCCACCATAATTTTAACATATTTATAGTAGCAGGTTGGTTTGTATGTAATCGACTTCATTCCAGAAAAGAATGAGGTCTAACTAATCTTTTGACTTGGAAATTGGGTGCCATAATGAATTTGTAATCATATCTCAGATTTGGATTCTTTCTTGTCATTTTTTGCCCATATTTTCCCCATTGGAAGCATCTATTATTACATCATAATGAATTACACATAAAGGGATAACAAGGATATATATAGAGAGAACAATACAAATATTACAGGTCACATATTTCCAAATAATACATTATAAGCCAATACTTTAGATGCTTCTCTATATTTCTCCTTTTATGTGATAAAATGCCCAATTCATATTTCATCCTTGTAAGTATATGGGTACTTTCTACAACTCAACTGCTATTGGGAATGACTGATCTCTTTGTGTGTGTAACCTAACATGACATAATGTGCAGAGTATAGAAACTAGTGCATACATATTTAAACCCTAGATTGATACTCATGATGGTTCCAAGCTCTATGATGCATGTCAATCGACTTGGCTTGGATGGGTTGGGGTTTTGTTCACATAAATTTTTCATATTAGAAAAGAAAGAATCATATTATTACCATGGAATCCTTGGTTCTTGTCCACATGGATACCATTCTTTTTTATGAAGTCGTCATCTGCTTGCTAGAGCCCTTGCTTAGCCCACTAAGATTCTTGTTTGGTATACCATTCTTTTTGGTGAAGTCGTCATCTGCTTGCTGGACCCCTTGCTCATCGCACTAAGATTCTTGTTTGGTAACTCATCCATAGATGAATTAATCATCCCATTTTTAATCTGGTACAAGTAGAGGTAATTCATCTTCCTTATCTTTGAATGAAGTTTCATATTGTCCATATATTTGAGGTTCTTCCTGTCCATTTGACCCCAAACTCATTATTTTTATAACTACACTACCACAGATATGGACACTAATAACTCTCGATAATATCATATCATTTGTTGTGTTTTCTTCTATAATGATGGTAGCTATAACATTTTAAAAATTAGTCCATAGAGCATGTCATTTCTTCATCATTCCTTGCAAAATTCTCACTTCTTTCTTCACTTGAGGTCCCTGTTCGAAGCCATGGATTGATGGATGGGCTTTAGTTTATATTCTGTGACCATGAATCTATGAAAGGTTGTTTAATATGTCCTGATTTGTAACATTGTTTTTTCTAGTCAAAACACCTTGGAGAAAACTCTACGACATTAAACGAAATATCAATTGTCTCACAGGATGACTTATTTTAAGTTATTTTAACCCAAAATACTAATAGTTACATGGGTGATAAAAAAGAATTGATAGTTGTTTTAAACAAGAAAGCCAATAGCTAATTAAGAATTCCCATAGTTACACTGGTGATAAAAAGGAAGTGGTAGTTATTTTAACCAAGAAAACCAATTGTTACATTGGAGATAAAAAGTAAGTGATCAAATTAAAGGTGATAAAAAGGAAGCGATCGAATTAAAGAATTGTGTGAGGAGAGATAGGGTTTTAATTATAGTTTTTATTAATAAAAGTTAAGAGTGTAGTTTGTTATGAACATATGTGAAAAGAGGAAAATAATGGAAAAAATAAAATGGATAAATGGATAAATATTATAAAAGATGGGTCAATTCTTTCCATCTTATTTAGTTAAGGTGTGGGGCTCGTAAACAAGGCCACTCAGCTTCAATTCCCTTTAGGGGTGAGCTAGTTGAGAGGAGATACTTAAAATCTAATCTATTGTGTGTGGTCCTTTAGAGATTAGAAAACAAACAAAAAATTATAAAAGAGGTAAAAATATTAAAACACAATGTAATCAAATAATATAAGATCATTTTATCAATGTCCGACAAAAACCAACAAAAGTGGGTCAATAGGAGCATAAGCTGCATCCAACAATGAGAAATTAAGAAAATGATTGAATAGTCCAAAATGGTCAAATCCCACTATGTCAATGTTTGCAATCATGCAACATTGTCTTTCTTCCACTCTATTCTAATAAACATGACTTCAATTACATCTTTTCCCTTGGAAATTATTGGTACTCAACCAACTACAAAAATTTCTCCGAGCTCAACAAATTATGGACTTTAGTTGATTGTTGACCTTCAAAATAATGAGTTGTTGAACATTTCATATGAAGATTCAAATTTGTAAGTAATGTTTGAGGGAAAATTATATCCCCTTCTATCTCACACAATAAATGTGCCAATCAAGCAAACCCTCTCAGAGAATATGGAGATGTTCAAACCCATATTACACCATGCACTCAAATTTATCATGAGGTCTCTTATAAGACACTTCCTAATGGGATAAATTTGTATGCAATACTATCCCCAAATACATTTCCCTGGGTATTTTCCACCAAATTCCAATAGTGAACATGCTTTAGTGTTGAATTTCTTGATCTAGGAACACTCATAAAATTACTACTCTAAACATGCACATTAATTTGTGGCCATTACTAGAACACTTTGGTTGTTGTCAAACATTATGAAGATAATGTGAATGTTGCGATGTTGATGCCTAGCACCACCTCATAACTAAGAAGTTAATGTATATATAATATCAATACCTTAGCTTCATTCTTTGGCATGAAAATATGTGCAACATTAAATTTGGATCGAGGACGTTCGGCGAGAAGAGTTGTGCACATCGTGAATTAGTTGGGTGGTGACGTCAAATGCAAAATTTAATTGATCACTAATGCATAAAGGATGTTTAAATTTATAGTGATAAGGAGAGGTCATGATTGCATTATACGTATCATATTCTGTGAGTTTATGCATGTAAGAGGTCAAGGAATCGAAATATTTATTTGAAACTATGAGATGGGGTCGGGCCTCTACCTTTACTGCATATGGATCTGAGACTGGTTCTAGGTCAACACCCCAGTTTAATTATAATTAAGTCTTTGATTGGCTAAATATTGTCCTTGGTGTTTCAACTAGTTCAATTATTATTGGATCAACTGCTACGACGTTTAAAGGAACTCATCCTGGTGAAGCTACGTCGACTGGTGCAACTAGTTCAATGGTCACATATTATGATAGTTATATTGAAGTTAGAAAAGCACCTTAGTATGGAACCTTAGACTCTTAAATTGGATAATCAACAACTAGTTATGATTCTTCAAGTTATCGATATGGTACTAGTGCTAGTACCTAATTTGTAATTGTAGGAACTTCATTTTCCTTTAGCATGCACTTAATGGTTTGATTCAATGGTGTGGTAGGGATAAATATGGTCAAGAGAAAATTCATGCAATTGCTTTGTTGGATCTCTGAAGATTAAGGTGCATGGCACCAATATTACTAATAGAAGGTAGAAAATTTACAAATGTACTAAATTGTAACACTTCATTGTCACAATTGCAAGTTTTCATGACATAATTAAAAATGACTAATTCATATTCTTCTACCTAGTCATTTTTTATGTCCTGACTAAATTAGTCATTTATGTTAGTCATTTTTAACTCTGTCACTTATTATCTAGTCACATTTGTTAACTAGTGACTAAATTAGTCGTTTATAGTTGGGTCAATCAAAATTGCTCATATTTAGGAGTAAATCACTTGAAAAACGTGTGGTGACTAGAATTTGCACTCACATAGTAGCTAATTCCTCATTTTGTACTAGTGGCATTACATTGTGGAAAGTATTGCATACCTCTCTATGCCCAGTGGTAGCTTTCCTTGCTTTCTCATATCCCTCTCTTTTTCATCTTCCACTAGGGATTTACGCTCCCATCCTACAATCATCAAAGGGCCCTCATACCTAGGGTACCTTTCTACATGAACCTGTATATTGGTATCAGTCAATATTCATGTGTTTTCTAGCCTTCTCTAGGACTACGACTCAATCAAATGCATCGTTTTCAAATAGTCCAACCAACTGATTAGTCAGCTCATCCTTTTAATTTTTTATTTTTCTATCCCACCTTATGCAGATGGTGGTCTTGAATATTTCCAATTTCAAACCATTTAGATGTTTATAAAAAACATCATCTCCTACAAAATGATCACGCCATCATTAGTTGAAAAAAAATATTTTATTAATATATTACAAACAAATTATAAACACTAACTTGAAGAATGTATAATTACCTGATATTTTCTCTATATTTATTGGAACGAGTTCTTTGTTCTCCAAAAATGTTGTTAGCATTGTACCTATGCTAATTACATGGGAATATCTAGGAAATTGCATCAGTCACCAGTGGGTCCACTCTCCACTGGCCTCGGGGGTGTCGTAGAATGTGTTTCCAATGATTTATTTGAAAAAAATGGTGCATGAGTCAATGTGCATGGAATCATTTGCTCATGTGAAGTCTGATCTCCATGAGCATCACTAGACCCAACAACTCCTTAACCACCAATGTGTGGTCGCAGAAAATACTATAAATGCTAACCATATTTTATAAGTTCACTATCATATAAAAGGAAAAATTTAAATTTCTAAACTAATTTATATTATGATTCAAGATTTCACATCTTACCTATAAGTCATGGGATCTCTTTACCAACACTTCAAACTTGTATTTAATCTCATTTGTATACGGAATAATGAGCAGTAGATGAATGCTATCTGCATTAATTTTTTTCAAGGTCTTATATATCACCTTAATGGGGTCTAGATAAGAACCAACATTTTCATCGTTCAACAACTCATGCACATCAAAATATATCAATTGTTGTGATGCTATTTCATACACTAAAAAATTGGTCTTCAACAAAAATATATAAAGCATTAATAATGTGCTAAAGAAATATACTAATGAAGAAATTATATTAACAAAACATATCTATCATGATAGATTCCTAAAATTACAACTAGGTTTACCTGAATCCTTGATGATGGTGTTGTTTTATCCACAAATGGGGACTTTTCCCAAACATCCACTTGCAAAAAAAGTAGAAAACATTACCATAATGAAACTAGTATACACAAAAAAAATACATAACAAAAAAAACATTATGCTACATATTATATTGGTACAACTTTGACGTATTTAAATTGCATAATTACAGTCAGGTCTACCTGTATCCTTGAGGTTGTTCTTGTTTGATAAATAGTCAGGTAGCTTCCCCTATCAACACTTTGCATCAAATATAGATAATATTAGATAAACCAAATGAATATACTCATGAAAAACCACCACTACATTTTTTGTAAATAGTAAATTTGTACAATGAAATTGATGTATACCTTCCACCTCGAGGTAGTTCTAGTATCATCTACTACGAGGGATGTGACCCTAACATAACTCTCCATAAAAAAACATAGAAAATTTACCTAACGAAACCGAAACACTCATTGAAACAATTTAATAACAAAATATTTTAATGTATTTAATTTGTACAACGACAATCATGTTTACATGTTTTTTTGAGGTTTTTTTTGTATGACCAATAACCATTTGGTTTTTCTGATTAATACAGTGCAACAAATATAGATAACATTATATAAACCAAACAAATATACTCATGAAAAAACAAAGCAACAAATTTTTATTTTTTTCAAATTATGTTGGGGCATGCACCTTAACGGTCCTTAATTTTGGTAACTCCATGGGTTTTATGGAAGCTTGTGTAATACCTCGGTTTTAATCTCTGCTTGCATTAAAATAAATAGGATACATATGTTGTAAATAATCTTGGTGTGGAGCTCAAGGCCAAGGCCCCACCATGGATTTGGTCATGTTGTGTTTTTTATTAGGAATGGTCACCGACAGTATATCGGGACATGCGGCATATATTTAATTATGGCATCATGTAAACACGCATTTTAATTAAATAACTCAACCAGATATGTTCGCAGCAACTAAATTGAGAAAGGGCATGATTCCAAAGGATAAGGAAAAGGGGGGCGGGATGTGGAACACTGAGTCATGAGGAAAACTTCTATGTGTCGCCACCTCCCTTGGTTAATTTTCCGTTTGTTAGCTGAGGCATCGATTGGCTGGCAAGAAGACCACTACCATGCCATGCTTACTCTCCTCTCCACGACGTGGGAACCATTTCTTCCCACTCCCTTGAATCTTGGTCGTTTGTCTTCCTCATGCAGGACGGGGGAATAAAACGTTTTACCAACCGTTGTGTGGGGTTCTCCCTCTCTCTCGCGCGTTGATTTCTGGTCTATAATTCATTTCTTCCATCCACGCAGAGAACTAACTTTTTCCTCCATGCATTGGACTGTGTACTGTTTTCGTTCACCATTCGGATTGCAGTGAAAACTATTGGGATTTCTTTTCCACGAATTGATGGGATCGGGGGTGATTCTTCCTGTGAATCTGCGTTGAACTGTGTATGTTGGCTATGAATTTTGATCATTTTTTTATTTCTGTAAGTTTCCCAGCGATAGTATTGAAGGTTGGATCGATGTGGGTTCATCAGATTGGTCCCTGGACTATTTTTGGTTTGGTGAATGTTTGCTTGAGATGCTTGAGAAACCTGGTGGAATGAGAACCACACAGATCAAGCTATTGAGCGGGATTTCTTCTCCACAACCCCTAAAGAGCACTGGAGGGAAGATCGAGGTCTGAGGGACTGCGTTGTAGAGAAGGGGCCGACTTCCCTATGTTGGGTGTGTGTGGGTGTTCTAGAATCCAGGCTGGTTTTGGTGTTGGTGTTTGCAGCTCTTCCGTGAGCTCACCACCCTAGCATTAGCCTATGCCATCTCCTGTTCGCCTGATAAACCCAACTATGTTGGCTTGGCTGAACTGTGTACCATTGTTGTGTTGTTATTCCTTGCTATGTGTAAGCCTTGTAGTTCCTTATTCCTTGGGGAGTCATGCCCGAATTGGGGGTGGAAGCATTGCTGAAAGATCTAGGAGTGTGCTATCCTATGGTTGGGTGGAACGTTGCAGCAACATAGCTGGTTGCGGAATGATTTATTTATAAAGATAAGTAATCTTCTCTATTTTACTTCTGCAATCCTATTTACTGTTAATGATCATGATGAACATGTTGAATGCTTGTATGAATGTATGTTACTTCCGCTGTGTATGATAAATAAATATGTATGCATGTTTTAGTTCAAGCATTATGTTTCAGCATTTCAGCAAATTTTTATGCATGCACATGTTCATGGGGCTGGTAGCCCGGATGGTTAACTCCATGGTAGCCTCCACTTCGCCAGTCGGAGGGTCAGGGACGTTACAGCTTGTAAGCAGAGTTGCGACTCAAAATAGTTTTAGGGGTGTCGGGGTTGATTCAAAGCCCTCTTTTTGTAATTTTCCACAATTTTTGGGTGTAATCCCATGATTTTGTAATAGTACACTTGTATAAATAGGCACTCATGTAAAGATGTCAATATTATCTAATGACATGAGCATCATCTGATGCGAAGAAGTTAGATATATTTTTGGTTTTAAAGGTCAAGTCCCAACTGTGTGTGTGGATGACCTCTGTAGCTGTGTGCACAGAGGGTTTTTGTAAGGAAAGGAACTGCAACTAAGTGCGTAGTTTAGAGTTGTAAGAAGGGAACTGCAGCTAAGTGCAAAACTTAGAGTTTGTAAGAAAAGAACTGCAGCTAAGTGCACAACTTAGAGTTTGTAAGAAAAGAACTGCAGCTAAGTGCGTAGCTAGACTTGAAGGAAATGATCTGCAGCTGAGTGCGCAGATCAGAACTATTGCTTTGTAAAAAGTTGAATAAAAGTATAGTTCTGTGGATGTAGCCCCTACCCTGGGGGTGAACCATGTTATATCTTGTGTTGTGGTTGTTCTTTTGTGTTGTTTCTGTTCTGCTTTTTCATGCATTGATAAGTAGATAATTGATAAAGTAAGATAACTTCTAAATATTAACTTCGCTGTGAATTCCCAGTTAAGGGTTAAGCAAGAAATTGTTTGTTTATCTAACTGCAAATCTATATAAGTGCATGTTGAAGCTCTATTTTGTATAAGTATCTATTGTTAAGGCCAAAGGTACAGTAATATCCCTCTTCTACTTGCAGAAACCTGATTCTGCGGCACCCCATAGCTGTTTCGGGTGAGACTGCAACCTGTTCGCAGGTTGTTGCTGAAAGGGCCAACACTGTGGGTCTCTTTTTTGGTGTGAAGTTAATGGTATAAACCCGGGTCTTCCCTAAGCCCAAAAAATTGGTTCTGTTGTTGGTTGAACTCAGTATCTGCTCAAGAGGGATTTACGTTGTACCTGGAAGGCTATGTTTTGGAGACCCTCAGTAAAAGAAATCGGTGACTGGATTGAAGAGACCTATTTGAAATTTGTTGAACAACAAAATAAGGATCCTTGTCGTAGCTCAAATGACTTCTTACAAAGGTACATTTTTTCGGATGTTTATGAAATTTTCTTTGGTAGTATCCACATAGAATTGCACCAGTGGTTATCCAGGTTGATGGAGAGAAAAACAAACTTCAAGGAAGATCAGTTTTCAGATTGGACCCTCGCAAGAATTAACATATTGAAGAGAGTGAACAACGCGATCTCATGAGTTGTTGATTTCTGGACAATGCGAACCCTTGAAGAATTTGTGACAGAGTTTGCCATCGACACAAGTATCTCTTTTAGCGAAGCTGAAAGACAGTTTTTCAAAGGACCAAGGGGTAAGTACTTGAATTCATTTAGTTTGAAAATTAAAATACTCTTGGCTGAAAAAGGCATATTGCTTATAGAATCAGATTGCTAGAATTGTTACTACTAACATATGTTTGGAAGTGAAAGTGACTTCGACGAGCAAAGTGGTTTGCTGCGAAGCGGTAAAAGATACAAGAGAAATTTTGGATCATATACCCTAGGTCAGAATACCGAGTATACCCCATTAAGTCCAAAAGAACCTGAATCTCAAGAAACCTCATTTGTTAGAAACCCTCCTATAACTCCACAACGCAGATCTGTTACCCCTAAGAACCCGTCGCAGTCTGAAAGTAACCCTAGCCCGAGTATTCCTGTCGCAGGCTAGTCTACCCCAGTATTTTCTCCTCCTCCTCCTCCTCCCACTCCCTCCCCCCCTAGATCCGCTATGGCCCATATGAATGATGACATCAAGCTCCCAGTCTTTAAAGGAACTGGATCAAAGGATCCAGAACAGTTCTAGTTCTTATGCGAAACTGTGTGGACTGCTAAGAACATTATGGATTTGTTAGAATAATCAACCCATAGTATTTACCCACTTAGACATTATTTCATTTATTTTGTCTTCTTTTCCTAGTCGATGAGTCCCACCATGTGCAAGTTGTCAATTGCCTATCCATAGAGGTCAAAATTTCCATTATTGACTCATGGAGCACTTTGGAAAGTCCTGGGAATCAAATTTGCTTTATTCCTGGCCTCCTAGGCGCCCTTCTGCTTTTTCTGCTTTGTTGACTGCTTTTCCAGTTTTTAAAGCACATAAGGAAAGCTAGACTAGGTGAGGTGAACCTGTTTTATTCCCCTTTCATCCTCCACTCTTTCCTCCATGCAAAAGCATGTATGAGCTGCCATTTGACCACTCTTTAGCTTGCCCATGCGCCCTTGCTAATTCGTGGGGTCCTTGATAGATTTGGGATCAGCTTTTTACACCTATGGGGGATTTGCCTATTTTGGGTAAGCCTGCTTTATGCTAGATTTGGATGCTTCCTTATGCATTTGATTTGCTCATGTATTCTATATATTCAGCAGCCTATTTTATTACAGGGTTGGCTATTGTACACTCAGTTAATATAATTTTGTGTTACAACTCCATATTCAGTATCCATTGTTGATAATTTGCATGATCAATTGTTAATTGCTATGAGTGAAATTAATCTACTGCAGGCATGAATTTCTACATGGTATCAGAGCCATTGTAGGTTGTTAATCTCCTCCAAAAATTGTTTTGCAGGTTCGACATCAAGACTGGGAGCCTTCTACCGCAGCCGGGACAGATTTTCTAAAGCTATGGATTCACAGAAAACTATCCTCACTCCTTTCAACTATTTTGAATGGAAAGCAGAGATGGAGATCTTGTTGAGAGAGAAAGGCCTCTACAAGGTGACTATGGCTACAGAAGCAGAGCCCAATGCTGCTGCAGAGAAGATCAAATGGCACAATCGGAGAGATGAGGCCTATGGCCTCCTATGTCTCAGTATTTCCCGAGACCTCCTTTTCCATCTCGATGGATTGAATTCACCGGATCAAGTATGGGAGAAACTTTCTGAACTCTTTGGAAAGACAGATGAGATGAGGGGACACCAAATTGAAAATGAATTGATTTCCCTGAGTCGCAGTAATTTTGAATCCCTGCAGCTATATTTCTCCAAGTTCAAAGCACTAGTTTTGCAGCTGAAATAGTGTGGTATTGAAAAGAAAGATGAGCAGCTCGTATTGTCCATCCTCTCGAAGCTAGGGCCTGATTATTCAGTCTTTGTTTCGACCTTCTATGCCACAAAACTCACATCTCGAACCTGGAAAATGCCCAGCCTTGCAGATTTCATGGAATCTCTCACACGGGAACAAGACAAGCTGGTGATGATGGGCACCATCAAACCTTCCAAAGACCAAGCTCTGGTTGCTGGAGATTCGAAGGTGGATTCAAAAAGCAATAAGAAAGCTAAAAAGCCACCTGAGAAAGGAAGAGACAAGAAGCAGTCTCCAGAGGATCAACAAGGTCCCAAGAAAAATACCCAGAAGAAGAAAAACAAAGGTGATATGAACAAGTGCTCATACTGCAATAAGGGCAATCATACTGAAAGCTCTTGTATGAAAAAGCAGATAGATATGTTAACTCAACAGTTGGAGAAGAATGGCATCTCGCTTCCAGAAGGCTCAAAGAAGAGAGAAGGAGGATCAAGTTCTGATGACAGAGAGAGAGAGTTCATGCTCTAGTTGCTGGCACATCAAAC
>LPNX010965856.1:805450-835365 GCA_001517045.1 Pseudotsuga menziesii | reverse complement strand
TTACACCTATGGGGGATTTGCCTATTTTGGGTAAGCCTTCTTTATGCTAGATTTGGATGCTTCCTTATGCATTCGATTTTCTCATGTATTCTATATATTCAGTAGCCTATTTTATTATAGGGTTGGCTATTGTACACTCAGTTAATATAATTTTGTGTTACAGCTCCATATTCAGTCTCCATTGTTGATAATTTGCATGATCAATTGTTAATTGCTATGAGTGAAATTAATCTACTGCAGGCATGAATTTCTACAGGATCAAGATATAAGAAGAGCGTAGCTGGTCACTTATTTTGGAGACCAAGCTTTGACCTAGTTCATGAAGTTTTCCAGTACTCAGAACCATGTCTTGGCTAATATCAAAACAACAATTATCAAAGAGTTCAAGAAGCCTAAATCAGAGTCACATTGTATAACTGAACTGAAAGAGATTCAATAGAGACGAGGTGAATCAGTTTGGGAATTTGATCAGAGGTTGAAAGTTCTGCTAGATAAAGTTAGTTTCACTATTGGACTGGCGTAGCATAAAAAATGGTTCATTGCAGCTTTCTTACCACATATCAGGACTCCACTCATGCAACAGAAGGTTGCTGATCAGCAAGAGGCTTTGGAAATTGCCATGAAGCATGAAACAACTCCTGTCGAAGATAATTCTGGTATAGCCCAAATACAAGCATAGTTGGCAGAAATGGCTTTGGAGCTTCACGACATGAAGAAGGGGAAATCTATTCATGAAGAGGTTTGGTGTACATGATGTAGGACAGAGGATAACAACAAGGAACAATGTCCTGCATTAAGAAATTACCTGAATACTAGTGCACCAATCCCATTCAACCCTAGTGTTCTATATTGTAAGATCTATAGGAAAACTGGCCAGCATCAACCTGAAGACTGCTATCTACTGCAGAGATATGTGCAAGTACCTAAGAACCCCTATTGCAAGTTCTATAAGTCAGTCGGACACAACGAAGATGAATGTCACAATTTTGATCTCATGGGAGAATGAACCTATGATGCTTATAGGGTACAAAACGATGGATAAGGCAATGATGTATATGGTTACCGTGGTAGTACATCAGGTCGAGGTACTTTTGGAGGTCATGGTCATGGTGGTATGTCTGGAAGAGGAAGAGGCTAGGTTGTATGCTATAACTGTAACCAGGTAGTACATCTAGCTAGAGACTATCATAAACCAACTATGACATGTCAATATTGTAGAGCAGTCGATCATGTGATTGACCAATGCCCATAGTTGATAACCAAGATTCAAGAAAGAAATATTGCTCCTACTGAGAATATTGAGATGATTGTTGTAGAGCAAAGACTTATCCCGGCCATTAACGTTGTTACAAGGAGTGGAGCTATGACGTAAGTGTAGAATAAGAAGAAACAACCTGACCACACTTGGGTTCGTAAGACCCTAGAGAAAATCCCAACATTTTATGTTGAAAGAGAAAAAGAGACATTTATGGAAGCCAAAAAATACTTTGCTGATCCAAGCACATCAGTAGCACCTGCGCAACCGCATCAACAGCAGTTACCGTCTCAAGAAGCTTGGAAGGATAAAGTAAGTACACTATCATCATTTTTACAGATTTGTATGAAGCTCTTAAGAAATCAGAATGCTTTGAATGAGTTGCAGAAAGTTATTGCTTCTTGCGAACCTCAGCGAAGCTTTGGTAAAGAAAAAACTATTAATAGAGTCAGAAGAACTGGAAGAGAAATGAGATTGCATACTCAGATAGGAGAGTATGACATGACTGATGTCATTTTAGACCTGGGATCATAAGTAAATGTCCTAACTAGGCAGACATGGGAACAAATGGGAAAACCTACCCTTGAATGGTCCCCTATACAGTTGAGATTAGCCAATCAGCAAAATATTGTGCCCCTAGGAAGATTCCCTAGTGTCCTAGTAGACATTGATGGAGTCAGTACCTTAGTCGATTTTGAAGTCATTGAAATAATTGATGATAGCAACCCTTATCGAGCCTTGCTAGGAATTGAATGGGCAATAGAGAATTCTGTAGTAATCAACCTTAAGAGTAGGCATATGACTTTTGAAGCAAAAGGTTTGAGAGTCATAGTACTCTTGGACCCTTCTCAAGGAGAAGGGTATATAGAGCCAGTCAAAGATGAAGATCAGGATGTGTTGGATCATATCTACAACATCACAGCCAAAGAGGAATACTATGTCAACCCTACTACTGAAGGAATAATGGATTAGCAGTGTGACAATTCTTGCATGACTGATTCAGATGAAGGCTTAGAGAATTAGCAGAATAGACTTTATGAACTATATGGACATCGATGTGCAAGAATTACCAAGTCTCTCAGATGGCTTGGCTCACAGACAAGAGTCTTACCTATTTTTGATGGCTTGAAATACCCAGAAGATTTTATTGTACAATTCTTAGAACAAGTACCTGATTCACAAAAAATGGAGACTCTAGATTTAATATTTAGAGCCACAGTTGCTAGATGGTGGAATGGTCATAAAAAGTATATTCATAGTTGGGGAGCTTGTCAAAAGTTCCTTCGTCTGAGATTCATGTATCAACCTCAGGAGGTGAGAAACAATTTTAATGGTAAGACTAGCCCTTAGGAACATTTGGAGCAATGCTACGAAGCATGGAAGCATGTACCTCGTGAAGAATGGGTACATAGGTTTGCCCACACTCTGGAACCTATAGCAAAGAACTGGTATGCGGAGGTCAAGCTTCACCATGGTACTGTAAGTTGGGATAGTCTTGTTGATATTTTTGGGCTCACATTTTCTATTAATGAGGTTTGTCTTACTTTAGACGTAGCTATTAAGTTGATCCATACTAAGGTGTTTGATGATAAAGAAATAGCTGAGTACCAACCTGATTGGAAGGAACAAGAAGCTAATGCAGTAGAATGTTATAACCTCACAATTAACGAGGATGATGACCCGCATAACATTAACATTCATGATTTAGAAGGACACTGCGAAGTACATGGACCAGCAGTCGAAGCACCTGAAGTAACTCAGCCCTTGAAGACAAAGCAAGTAAACATTGGATCTGAAGAAAAACCTAAGTATGCCACCATTGGAGATTATTGGGATCAATAAATGGTGAGAAAAGTGACTCAACTTCTCCATGAGTATCAGGACTTATTTCCATTGAAGTTCTCCAAAATAAAAAGTATCCTTGGTGATATAGGTGTGATAAAAATCCCTTTGAAACCTGATGCGAAGCCTGTGAAATAGCGCCCTTATAGGCTGAACCCTCAGTATAAAAAAAAATTCAAGATTGAACTAGATAAGATGCTCGCTGCAGGAATCATTGAGCCTATCGAAGAGTTCGAATGGGTCAGCCCTATGGTGGTACAAGAAAAGAAGACCAAGGGAGAAATCAAAATCTGTGTTGATCTGAGGAAGCTGAATGATGCCTGTTTACAAGATCCTTTTCCTACTCCCTTCACACATGAAGTTTTAGACAATGTCGGAGGTCAAGAAGTGTACAATTTTACTGATCAGTTTTTAGGTTACCATCAGATCAGAATTGCTCCAGAGGATCGACATAAAACAACCTTCGCTTCATAGATGAGATCTTTTCAGTATACAGGTATGCCCTTTGGATTGAAGAATGCTCCTGCTATGTTTTCCAGAGTAGTCATATATGCATTTAAGAAATTTATACATGAATTCTTGGAAGTTTAATTTGATGATTGGACTATCTTTGGTTTATTGAAAGATAATATAGCTAGTTTAAGACTTATGCTGGACAAGTGTAGACAGCATCAGATTTCATTGAACCTGAAGAAGTGCATCTTTTGTGCATCTTTTGGAATTATGCTAGTCCACATTGTATGCAAGAAAGGATTGATGATGGATCATGTGAAGATATACATTATTTTGAAATTTCCACCCCCGAAGTCTGTCAAGCAACTTCGCACTATGCTTGATCATACTAGATATTATAGGAAATTCATTAAAGGATATGCTCAGATCACAGCCCCTATGGAAAAGAAATTGAAGAAAGATATTAAGTCTGAATGGACACCTGAGTGTCAAGAAATCTTGGATATTTTAAAGGAAAAGATGGTAATTGCCCCTATATTAGTATTCCCTGACTGGAATAAGGAGTTTCATGTGCATGTTGATGCATCCTCCATTTCTTTGGGTATAGTATTGGCTCAGTCCGGTGAAGGTAATATTGATCACCCTATTGCTTTTGAAAGAAGAAAATTGTCCATAGTAGAAAAGAATTATACTACGACAGAACAAGAAGGTCTAGCTATGGTTTATGCCTTGCAGAAGTTTCGACATTATCTATTAAGATCTCATTTTAAGATTTTCACTGACCATTCTGCTTTGAAGTATTAGGTTAACAAGCCTGTGCTAGGTGGAAGGATATGCATATGGTTGATTCTGTTTCAGGAATATGACTTTGAGATCATAGTTAAGCCTGGAAGACTCAACCTAGGGCCTGACCACTTGTCGAGGCTCGAGTCAGGAGAAGAGCCCACTAGTTTGGATGAATTTTTGCCCGATGCCCAGTTGTTTTCCATCCAGATGGTTGATAACTATTTTCAGGATATTGTTCAGTACTTGTCTATAGGTTTTCCACCCGCCGAGATGACAACACAGCAGAAGAAGCAGCTGGTGGTTAGAGAAGCTGACTTTACCTTGATAGCAGGATAGCTATATAAGATGGGACCAGATGAAATACGGCGCAAATGTGTCTTGGAGCATGAAAAGGCATTAATTTTGGCTGAGGCACATTCTGGAGCAACAGGAGGTCATTATGCAGGAAAAGCTACTGTGACGAAGATTCTGACAGCTAGATTGTGGTGGCCCACAATTCATAAGGATGCAAGAGAGTATTTCCATAGCTATGACATCTGTTAGAGGATAGGCAAACCATCCACGAGGGATGAGATGCCTTTGGTTCCATAGGTAACTTTACAAGCATTTGACAAGTGGGCTATTTATTTTGTTGGACCTATAAATCCCCCTGCAAAGAAATCTGGAGCAAGATACATTATTACAACAACTGACTACCTTACTCGTTGGGTCTAAGCTCAACCATTCAAGAACTGTAGCGCTGCTACAGCTGCGAAGTTCATTTTCGATAACATCTTGTCAAGATTTGGGTGTCCTAGAATTCTTATGAGTGATCAAGGATCACATTTCCTGAATAAGACTATTGAAGTATTGACTGAATAATTTCAAGTATATCATCAAAAGAGTACTGCCTACCACCCTCAAGCAAATGGAATTGTCGAATCCTTTAACAAGATCCTTGAAATTGCCTTGACGAAGGTTTGGAATGCTAATAGAAATGATTGGGATCTTAGAATTCCAGCAGTACTATGGGCTTATAGAACCACTTGCAAGAAGTTGACAGGCCATACACCTTTTAGGTTGGTATATGGACAAGAAGCAGTTATGCCCATGGAGTACATTCCTAGCCTCAGAATATATGCCTTGACAGAGATGGATGGCCTAGCTATGTTGAAAGAAAGGCTGGCAAAGATACTAGAACTAGAGGAAGGAAAATTCATTGCAGGTTTCCAGCAGGAAGTACAGAAAGCTAGAGAAAAAGCATGGCATGATAAACACATTAGGAAAAAGAAATTCCATATTGGTGATCTTGTGCTCTTGTACGACAGTAAATTCATGAAGTTCCTAGGTAAGTTCAAAACACATTGGAAAGGACCATACATAGTTCAGGAAGTTACCGACGGTGGTGCAGTCTAGTTAGCTAAATTGAATGGAGAAATTTTACCTTCCATGGTGAATGGAAGTAGATTAAAGAAGTACAGGGACAAGACAAGACCCCCTAATCAAATGTAACAGCAAGAAGGAGAGTCTAAGTACCAAGAACAGTTGAAATTGGGTACTAGACTATAATGAAGTTGTTCTCAAAGCTATGAAGTGTTGAAGGCTGTCAAAGTGTGAAGGTCAAAGTTTGGTTGGCGCTTGGGTCAGGATGGGTCGAAGGTTAATATTGTGTCGAAGTTACTCATTGTGGCAAAGTTGAAGTTAGTGGTTGTGTCAAAGAAGAAAGGTGTGTCACATCCTAAAATGTGACTGATGGGACAAACTAGATTTGGCGGTGCTGGCATGTGAGATGCCTTAACTGCCTGTAATGATGAGATCTTGGGAAAATCTAGCACCGTGTGGACAGGATTTACCGCCGCTCCATCATAGTTGGTGTCCTTAATGCACCATGATGATAGATCTTGTCGTGGGATTCTATAAGAAGCCACACATGCCTGCGACTCCTATATTATGCATTATTTTGAGTTTACAGTTAACACCATGTCGAATGATTGCGAAGTCCAGGAGTTGTTACGAGAGTTTAGGGAGAGAGGTCTGCAGAACCTTATGAGCAATCCACCTACATTTGCACCCCATGAGGAGACGTCCCCAGCGTCGAAGCAGCCAATGCAGACACGATCAACCAGAAAGAGATTTAAGGTAGAAGTTTGCTCTAAACGAAATGAAGAAAGGCACAATCCCTCAGGAAAAACTCCAGAGGATCCTGAGATGTATCCTTCTCGCTCAGTAGAATGGAAGTAGCTATTTTTCTTATGCAAAAGTATAGTGACATGCAAATCCTAGGGATACCACCTATTAAGGACCCAAAGTTGTGGATGGTAAAATGTTTGATAGGACATGAACGGGAGGATGTTCGAGGGATGGGGTCGTTGATAGATTTGGAAGGCCCAATGACTCCCATGACCATCATAAATATGATGAAGGAAGATAGTAGCATGAGAGATGGTTGTAAGGAACATAGGTATTCTACTAAGGATGAACGGATGAAGGATCAAGCAAGCTGCAGCTGTGGTAGCAGTAGGAGAAGGGATGACGATGATGACAGACATATAAGGGAGCAAGAGGGGCAGGTGAATTAAATATGTTGGTTACAAAGATGCAGCTACAACAAGTAGTTTACTATCTTCGCCAACAAGATTCTACCACCAGAAAAGCAGCAGAGTGTCCCTGGACGGGACACTGGTGAGTCTTAGGGGTCTGTTGGGGCACGCACCTTAACGGTCCTTAATTTTTTGTAACTCCATGGGTTTTATGGAAGCTTGTAAGTGGAGTTGTGACTAGAAATAGTCTTAGGGGTGTCGGGGTTGAGTCAAAGCCCTCTTTTTGTAATTGTCCATAATTTTTGGGTGTAAGCCCATGATTTTGTAATAGTGCACTTGTATAAATATGCACTCATGTAAATATGTCAAGATTATATAACGACGTGAGGATCATCTGATGCGAAGAAGTTATATCTATTTTTGGTTTTAAAGGTCAAGTCCTAGCTGTGTGCGTGGATGATCTCTGCATCTGTGTGCACAGAGGGTTTTTGTAAGGAAAGGAACTGCAGCTAAGTGTGCAGTTTACAGTTGTAAGAAGGGAACTGCAGCTAAGTGCACAGCTTATAGTTTGTAAGAAAATAACTGTAGCTAAGTGCGCAGCTAGACTTGAAGGAAAGGATCTGCAGCTGAGTGCACAAATCAGAACTATTGTTTTGTAAAAAGTTGTATAAAAGCGCAGTTCTGTGGACGTAGCCCCTATCCTGGGGGTGAACCACGTTATATACTATGTTGTGGTTGTTCTTTTGTGTTGTTTTTGTTATGTTTTTTCATGCATTTATAAGTAGATGATTGATAAAGTAAGATAACTGCTAAATATTAACTTCGCTGTGAATTCCTAGTTAAGGGTTAAGCAAGAAACTGTTTGTTTATCTAACTGTGAAGCTATATAAGTGCATGTCAAAGATCTATTTTGTATAAGTATCTATTGCTAAGGCTAAAGGTACAGCAATATCCCTCTTCTGCTTGCAGAAACCTGATTCTGCGGCACCCCATAGTTGTTTCGGGTGAGGCTGCATCCTGTTCGCAGGTTGTTGCCGAAAGGGACAACACTATGGGTCTCTTTTTTGGTGCGAACTTAATGGTATAAACCCAGGTCTGCCCTAAGCCCAACAAATTATATTTGTAGTATTACAAAGATGTATACCTGTCACCTCAAGGAAGCTTTTCTCCTCTGACCAACTGCTGGGGAGATGCCCCGATCACTACCTTTGTAAAGTAAATACATAAAATTTAAAAATATATATATAACAATTTACCAAAAAAAATTCCTTAAGAGGTTAAATTAATTAATAAAAATTTGGGTAAAATGTTGGTGTACCACATCCATAGTTACCATGTTTGTATCTACTTGAATCAAATTGTAATTAATAAGCAACTCTTCCCCTGCATCTATTGATTTAATGGCACTTACAAATACATGGTATCATTCACTCCCCTCAAATATGTAGTTGTTTTTCTTAAGTGTAGACCCTGATTGTGTACTATAAATGAACCATGCAATATTCCCTGTGGCCATTGGCCTTTCGTCAATCTACAACATTGTTCATTTATTTTGGTCTTTGAATTTATGTTTTAAATCATTTGTTGAAAACCCATATCTATGCATGCTTCATGTATATTGGACCAAGTGTATCCAATATCTGTATTTTTAATAGGGTCCAACATACTCCATCAATTTTATACATATATTGTAACCTACCTTTATGAGATACATGCAAAACAACCCCAATCCATTTAACGATGACGATGTGATTCAATATATCCTCTCGTTCACATAAAAATATGTATTCAGTTGAGTAAGACCCCTAGATGCCTATTTTTTCTCTAGATGTTTGTACCTTAATGGAACCTCGATGTCTCCTATTACTCATTATTATAGGAACATGACCCCCCTTCAACGAGAAACAATTTCATGCTTTTATGGATTTTTCTTCTGATATTTTGAGATCTAGTTCATATATCCCTTCTAGACCTACTGGATCTCTCACCTTCCTCTATCCTTCCTAAAATCCCCTCAGTTGAGGAATATAGGTTTGAAAAATACATGTTTGATTCCAATTGCACCATGAGAAAAAACTTGGAAAATAAGAAAAAAATGCCATCTAGTTAAGAAAACATCCAACCAATACCAATTTTAAGCAAGAAAAGGAAGCACAAGCCAAGATGGATAAAAAAAGAAAAATACAATATTAAAATAATCTAGGGTGGTTAATTCATTTAATGATAGATATGGACAATCCGTAAACAATGGTGTAAAGTTCAGAACCTTATTATAACTCTTTAAAACAAGAATGTACTGAGGATTGCCATCGATTAATTTTACACATCATTCAAATGTAGATACTGATTCTCAAAGGTAACCACATAATTATTCATGCATGACTTAGAGGTTGGTTAAGTAAGAAGAAATATTACCAAATTTCTTTTATCTAGTCCAATTTACCTATACCTGAGATAAATAGAGGATCTATCTCAAGAACTGAGGGTTTTGATAGTCTGCCATAGGCTTGATTTAGTTAACTAAGGAGTTTATCTTTGTTTCTCTTGATTACTCATGATGAGATCAAGACCTAATGGGGATACTACTGGATCATATTCAGGCTAGCATTTGATAGTTCAAACAAATTTAATGCAAACCTTGCATAGTTTCCAGGAGGTAAAGAAGAGAAGGGATAAGGCTAAAAGGGCTTACATAAGAAGGAATGAATAAGAAAGAGTAGAAGCCAACTTGCAAAGACAACTTGCATGCCATGTCCCAGAAAAAATGAAACTCTTGAATTTTGTAATGAACTTAAAGAGGTGTAGATCTATTCCTGATTGTACCATTACTCTACTCCAATGTTTTCTATGTGGTATTGTAAAATAAGTTCTCCAATGCTTCTTTACATTTTCTTGCATAAGACATGATAGTACATAGTCACTAGTTTCGAGTCTATTTTGATATCGTTACCATAGGTGAAGCAATAATGAGTCAATGACAGAAAGCATGTTGTACATGCAAATCATTTTGGAAAAAAATTGTTTCAAAAATTTGTTGTTTTCTGTAGTTTGTATGAATTGAATGTGCATAAGATTCACTCTCAATCATTTGATACCATTTTTCATACAAGATGTCCAAATTGTTGGTAACAACACTATATTAAGGCTCTATGTTAGACCAAAAGCTTTGAAAAGAATGCCATTAGATATTCATCATAAATATGAAAACTAAACATCCATAGCACTAGAACTTCCCACTTGCATTCGCTTGAGAAAAATCTACGACAAGAAAATATGGGCACCATTTCTCAAACAATAGTTTTGTTTGAGAAATACTGGGTCAGGTGTGTGCAAATGGGGTGTGAAAGTAGGAACAAGTTAATATTTTTCCTACCACGCGTTTCCATCTAGTTTTCTTCTAGGTGACAATCCATTTTTACAAGTGTTGATCAGGGCCTTACGGGGTTAAAGCTTCGAGGATGTCATATATGTTTATTGGGCAGCAGAGTGTTTCAATAAATGTGTATCATGGTGTTTATAAGAAGTGGTATATAATATTCATGTTGGAGGGATAATTCATGTATTTTGTCTCTTGACACCATTTCATGGAAATGAGAATAGGTTAGACAAGGTCAACATCGAAGATGGGGAAAGCTGAAGGCATATCACTTTGATGGGATGTTTCTTCTTGAGAATTCATAAGATAAAAATACATTCTTTCAGTGATAGCCATATAAATAATTATGTGGGTAAATTCAAAATTGTTTTTAAACTCTAGAGATTTTGGTGGAGATGATTTTTTTGCAGTATTGGTGCCAATTCATAGATCTACTTTGGATGGCCACAATGTATGTATTTTTGCATATGGGAAGACAAGAACTGGTAAAATTTTTACAATGGTTCTTGTTTTTATTTAGGTTTGGTTGTTTTTTTTGTCAAAATTGAACCCTATTATTTTACTCTCTTTCATAGTATAGGCCTTAATATGTGAATGACAATTCATAATACATTCATAATACCTAATTGAGAATTCATAAGTGGCTACTATATATCACCTAATCATGGTGAAAACATGTGTTCCTAATAACCAAAGAATTACGTTTGAGACCTTCACCTAAATGCAGAGCATTTCTCTTGATGATATGGAATCTATAGTATTCACGGTGTAATTTTACATAATATTTCTAAAATTATGTCAAGAATACTATGCTAGAAATGATAAATTTTCTTTAATTATAAGAACTGAATAACTACATCTAGATCTCCTACTTCCCTGCTCTAAGAATCCCAACCTCGAAGATCTGCAACAAGGGTAGATGGAAACTAGGGAATAGGTGAGGGGGATGAGAGTCCAAATTTTTCCAACATACCAATACTCAAGGTTAAGTCCTTTTCATGGTCATATCTCTATAATGCCTCATTTTTACCTAATTGTTTGAATTGCCATTGCATGTTTGCGATTGCTTATTATTGCGGAGCTTCACTAGTATGATGACAAAGTGGACTTATGGATTTGTTGTTTTTTGGAATCTATATATATGTGTGTTAGGATAATATTTTGAATCATGTTCATGTTTGATTATGTTTTTAGCCGGGAAATTTAGTAAATTTAGTCCTAGATTTGATAATTAATGTGATATCAAATACATTGTAACTTGAAAAATGATTACATTGTTGTTTATTTGCAATAAAATATGTATCCATATCGATGATTTCACGACATTGCATGATATTTTGTTAGGATACTAACCTACAAGTTTAAAAGAGCTAACTGATAGATGAGTTGTATGAAATGGAAGTACATTGATGGAATGAATTCCAAAAGAGAAAAGGTGTGAGAATGAATCATTATTGTTATATATAATTATTGTTACTATCATTATGTGTGGGCTGGTGTGGTGTTTCAGGAAACTCAACCACCCAAATTGGTTATTCGATGACAAAACATGAGTACAACAATTGAAATGTAGTCACTATGTCGATGTAGACATAATCCCTTGTTCCATTTGGGGATGGAGTCATCACCCATCATTTTTTCCCAAAAACCTGAAGTCATGCGAGGGTTGTGCTACAACACACTTCCGAAGGTGTGTGATGATGACTGGTGGGTTCCTACTAGGGAATCTTCGTCAATGGAGTCAAGACTTCTGCTTATGGGTTCTAACTAGATTTAGGTCATTTATTTGATGCTCCAGGGTAGTCCAACAGGGGAAGGATATGATGTGGAAGTTAGTTGATAATTATATAGAAAAGTATATATATAGGAATGTCATGGACGTCTTAGAATGGAAATTGATTAAATGTGCATAGAAACCCTTATCTTGATTCTTGTGTTGTGTTTCAGTATATTATGTTGGTGTTATAGCTTATTATGATATGAGTTACTAAATAAGCATTGAAAATAATATTAAAGTATGCATCGAAAAATAGTAACTTGTGTAGTTGTGTGTGATTTGGTGTTGAGTGCTACTCGTATACGTACACGAGATATGCAAGAATTACCTATGCTTGCAAAGACCATCTACTTATGTTGTATGAATTATCTAATACACTATCAAAATACGACTTGGAAACATATGATTGTGATTGGTTACATTATAAATAATATTTCCTATCTTAGTTATGAAATGATATTGTTACATTAAGAAGATAAATGAATGGCTAATTAATCATGATTAGGGTTAAATATTAGTTATGGTTGATTAAGGTGATATAATGCTAATGATGTTTGTTAGTGTCTAATAAGATTGTTAATAATTTGGGAAACAAATGTTAATAATAATTAATAATGTTAACAATATTGTGGTAAATTAATTGTCAATTGAAGTGTTTGATTACTAAATAATAAGTAAGTATTAATGATCTTAATTGAGTTCAGGTTCTTGGTTTATAAATAATAAGTGGTGTAGTAATATTAATTAGATTATTATTAATTTAGATGAATTTATATTAATTACATATTAATAATGTTAATTGGTGTTTATAAGGTGATAATTAAATTAACATTTATTAAACAAGGGATATTAGGGTTTATTAGTGATGGCAATCATCATTAAATGAATATTAACTACGTTAAATATAGTTACGTGGTATGATTGTTGAATGTATGCTAATTGATCAATGAATAATGATGAAGATATAATAATGATTAATGTTAATTATTAAATGTGCATTGAGTATTAATTATCTCGATTACTATTAATAGATTATTAATAACTCGATTAATCAATATCAATTAAAGTTTTTAATGAGGATTAAGATCCAAGGGTGGAATGGGATAATAGTTACATTAATGATGATTATGATTATTTATAATTAATTAAGATTATTTGCAATTGATTGGAATGTGTTGAAAAATGAGGGTTAACTATGAGTAATTGTATTTAAGGTTCCATTGTTGAACTTTCGTAAATGTTTCACTGGATGATCACTAAATTCAAAGAGTAGTAATTGTAATAAACGGATACTAAATTAGTCTTAGTATAAGATATAGTAATGATAGACAAATGACATTTTAATTTATTATATTTGTTTAAAAATAAAGGTGTAATGTCACTAAAATATGTAAAAAAACAAAAAAAAATGTAGGACTAATAAAATTGCTAAGATATTAAGGGACATATTTTCTTAACTGTAGAATTATAGACTTGATAAAGAACTACACCTAATTTCTAGTTCTGTTTCCTTTTAGTATGATTCCTATGTGACGATGATGTTTAAATGTAATTCTTTTATATTCTGATGTACTTTGTAGTTATCTATATTTTATCAAGTTTACTCATGTTATGATATTATTTCATTCATGTTTGGTTACATGTTACGTTATCTAGTTCTCATTTTTATAAAACGATGAGGCTAACTTACCTTTGTATATAAAGGAGAGGTTTGGCGGTATTTTTCCCCAATGACTCACTCGAAAAGGTAAGAAAATCCTACCATACTGGTCTTACTTAGTTCTTGCAAACTAATGCACTACATATCTCTTTTTATTGCACGTAAATAGTCGATAAACCTATGCTACTAGCATGTGACAAAAAAGTCAAAGTCCTAGCTCCTAAAGTTGCTATTCATAAATGCTTAGGGATTGGTCATGGTATTAGAAATATATACAAGTATATGAATTTAGACTATAGAGATAGGTTTTTTATTAAAATTCAAGTCAAGGATTGCTCGTGTTTTTAGTGAGCCAACGTGAAGGGAAGAAAGGCTCCTTCATGATGGAACAAGCCATAAATTTTTGCTAGGATTTCTGCATCCCATTTTCCATGTGTTTTGTTTGTTGGTCATGGGGGAAAGCTCCTATGTTGAGGTGCACACACTATGTCGATATTTTATGGTGTCAGCATGAATGTCTTCAACATTTATGGTGAGATATATTATGGTTTATTTGTTCACTCTTTTGTTGTGATGTTTCAATGATGCATACTTCTAATGCATTTTATTCTGTGTTTGTAGGTTAGGGAAAAGCGTGGTGACACTCCGGAATGTTCGTAGAGATATGCTCTACTACACAATTATGGGTAAGACCGTGTAGAAAGGGTATCTAACCAAATTCTTGGTCATTTATGGGGTTGTAGGTTTTATCTATGTGAATTTTGTCACTGCCCTCCCTCTTGGGATTCACTAGGGTTTGGGGAAAAATTATGGGGATTCTTAGTATTTAAACTGTAGGTCTGTCTTTAGTGGTTCTCAACCCATTCGGTCATTTTGTGCAAATACACAATTGTGTAATATTTATAACTCTGTGATGGAGAATTGTAATGGTCTTTGTTTTACTTTATTCGGTTATGTGTTTGGCTACGATAGTGTGTTTTTAATTTATATGATGGATGAAATTATATCAGGGCCATTGCTCCGCAATGACTGTATGATCACGTGGTTTTGGATAATTAACTTTGAATACGGAATATATTTCAAATATTAACCCACGATTTGATTAATGGGAATGATTCAATGTTTTAAATGGATTTCACTCTGTTAATTTATTAAATTGTTTCACTGTGTGTGTTTACGAATTCGTTTTAGTGTTTATTGAATGGATTTTTGTATGTTTCCGAGGGAAACCATAGCTTTGTTTATACATTTGTATTGTTTTTTCATAATACTTAGTGTAGGTGATAATGTAATGATTGTTTTGTTTATTTATAATGGTTTTAATGGAGGCCATAATGGCGTGGCCCAAGCTTTCCTATATGGTGCATCCTATGTGTCTATTGAGTTTATAAGTTATTCCTTGTATGTATAGAATTATGATCATTTGTTTTAATGGATTCAATGTGTGGTTAGGATTTTATTTATTATCTCTTGGGCATAAATCCGATGCTCCCAACCGATGTTCACGGGACTCGACCTTGGGTTGCAATAGTTGATGGGTTGTTTTATGTTTATTATTTAAATATTGTCATCCGGAACTTAGGAATTTCAATCTCAGGTTCGATGGATGAGATATAGTTTATGTCGGTTAATTTATGTAATATTGTTTAACACTCTCAGTCACATATTATATTATTTGATATTGGGTTTTTATCAGTTTATTTATGGTTATGCTTGTAATGGAATTATTACTACTATTTGTGTATATATTTTATGTTGGAAATCATAGAGGCATAGTGGTCAATCCTTAACAGGATTCGATACCGGTTTAAAGCATTTTGTTATTAAATTTGACTATGTTTATTTTTAGGTTTTAATAATGTAAATTATTCCTCTTAGAGCGTTGACAGGATATTTCTCTTTGTATGAGGAAATGACGTGGATTATATTGGTGATTTCATTTTTATTACTGTAGCGTAGATAGATTATATGTATTTGTATTTTCATTGCTGGAAAATGTACTATGCAGCATATGTTTTAGGTGTAGTGGTTAAGTCGTTCGATCCTGGGTTTATGTTTATCAATATGTGTTTATCCTGTGTATTGATTTGTTAAATGTATAAAGCAATGACAGTTGCACATCATTTATATGGTTTATTTGCTTTGTTTAATCCATTTGATCCTTCGTTTATTTGATTAGGTGTATTTAAATTGTTTATTAGTCTCAGATAATGAGTAGTTTAAATGATAATTTGGATGTCTCTAATTTATTTATAATTTGGATGTCTCTAATTTATTTATCTATTTCATTTTGTGAATTTCATTGAATGGATAAATTCGATGAGGTTTTATTATTTTAATAAGTTTGTAAGCCTTTGTGAATTTTCTGAAATTTTATACTTAAGAATTTTATTTGTTCTTACTATGTTTTTAAAAAGAGACAAGTGTTGTGATGTAGGGTTTACTTTTACTATGGTTTGATAGAGGTCTCGTTATTAAATTCGTTCAGAAAACTAAAGGTTTGATACAAAAATAATAAGAATTCTACCCTAAAATCTAAATAAGAGTTAAGCACAAATATTCTAATTTATCTAATAAAACAAACTTGAAACATTTATTCAAATTAGTGGAGAGTAAAAATTACAGATCTTAATACAAATCCTAATAGCTATAATTACAACTTTTAAACATAATTAAAATAACTTGAAAATGTAGAAGCCTCATACCTGCAACTATGCAGCTTGTTAATGGCTAAATAACCTTGCACACTAAACACCTATAATTAATAAAACCCTAGTTATATCTTACCTTAGAAATGATAATCAGATAACTTTAGAACTACCACGTTCCTCCCAACAATGACTTGAAACCGTTCCTGGTTCTAATATGGATCCCCCTGAGCTGGCTCCAACATGCAAGTGATCTAGAACTCCTAAATGGGTTGATGATGTTTGGAAAATAAGTCTCTCTATAAGAATGTGTGTTTTTGGAGAAAATGTTCTTTGAATTCATTGAGGAATAATGATAAGATCCCTAATACTTCTCTTGGCTTTGGTTTTATGGAAAATCTTATAGGAAAAGGGAAGTTGGTTTAAAGTTCGGTTAAATCAAGAATCCATTACGTTCTTGAAAATAATCTCTAATTGAATTATATGGAATTAATAGTTATTTTGTTTAACGAGGAACATTTTTTACTAGTTCCTACTTAAGCTTTAGGATATAATATTTATTTAATTATTTTAGATTATAATAACTACATAAACTCTCACTTATTATTTTGTTTATTTTTATTTCTTACAAATATATATATATATATATATATTATACTTAATATTTATTCATGCATAATATATCATAGTTTATTTGTTTAGATGTTTCCCTTAGTTTAATTTATTTAATTTATCAAAGCCTCAAGTATGGTTTGGTCGGTCAACTAGGTTCGGCACCTCTAGATCCTCCTTGCATGTCGGATTACCTCATATATCATGGTAGTTCTTCTAGTCCTTGATAAGAACTAGATTTGAAATTTCATTTAGTCAATTTAAAATAATTTTGATAGAGTTTGGTGCTATTTAGAGTCGTTCTCACTCAACACACTTAATTTCAGTAACACCTAGCGCTATTCAGATCCTAATCTCAACACAATTAATTTGGGTGTTACACTAGTGCAATTCTAGATCCTCTCACTCAACCCTAATACTAGGATGTACTTGTACAATACACTTAGGGATGCAAAGGCCAAATATTTGATGCTCCGGACCTTATACTCAACATCAATTTGGAATGCTCTAGGGATTATTCTTGACACTTTCAATATTATAACTCATGTGTTCCAATGCTTATGCTCAACACAAAATCTCATAACTCATGTGTTCTAGTGCTTATGATCAACACAAAATATCATCACTCATGTGCTTCAGGGCTTACACCAAACATAATATAGAACTCAATATTGAATTTATTTTTCTGCACAATACATCACAATAATAATCTTAGTATATGTATATGTTACTCAAATAATAATAAATCATGTGCATTGGATTACACCCAGAATATCTAAGTAATAAACATAACTCATGTGCAGTGGGGCATACACCCAATACATAAAGATAACCATCAAAGTAACTCATGTGACATGGGGATTATGCCCATTATAGTTAAGGTCAAAATTTGGGATATTGCATGCCTCCCCGCTTAGAAAAACACCATCCTTAGAAATGAAGTCATGAAACAAGGCAGGTAAGCCTCTTACATGGTGGCTTCATTCTCTTAAATGGCCTCATCGGCTCCAAAGTGCGTCCGTTCCACTTTTAGCTAAATGATGTTTCAGTTCCTGAGCTGTACCTCTCTTTTGTATAGAACAAGAAGGGGCTCAGGTATGAACTCCCCTTTAGGTTCCACCTATCGCAAGGACCAATCAAAAACATGTTTACTATCATCTACATACTTCCTCAATAAATATGGGTGAAAAACATTATGAATCTTTATATGAGTAGGTAAAGCTAATTTACATGCCACTGGACCTCTCTTGGCCAATATCTCAAAGGGTCCGCAAAATCCTGATGCCAACATTTTGTACCTTCCTAAGATCAATCAACTTCTTTTTTATTTTACTTTTAAATAAACATGTTCGTTGATCTGGTAATAGTTATCTTTTATTTTCTTATCTGCATAACGTTTTTAGTGCTCTTGTGATTCCTTGAGATTCTATTGTACTTTGTTGACTAACTGTTCTAGGTCCTTCAATAATTCAAGCCCTAATATGAGCCTGTCAAATGGGATATCCCAATTCACCGATGTCCTACACTTTCGGCCATAGAGTACCTCAAAGGGATGCATTTTAGTGGAGTTCTGGTATCCATTTTTATATGAAAACTCTGCGAGGTGTAGATAATCCTCCCACTTTGTGGGATTGTTAATCATGTACATTCTAAGCACGTCCTGCAAAATCGGATTTACCCATTTTTTCTGCCTGTCTATCTGTAGGTGGTAGGAAGTACTAAATTTTAACTGTCTCTAAGACATAGAATAAATATCTCCAAAAGTTACTATTAAAATTGCTATATCGATCCAAGATCGTTTCCTTGGGTATCCCTTGAAATAGAAATATCTCCTTTAAGAATATGTCAGCAATGTCAACTCCCTTGTAAGTTGACTTAACTGGGATAAAGTGTGGTGCTTTAGACAACTTGTCAACCACTACAAAGATGGAACCATTCTGCTTCTTTCTCTTTGGTATACCCATAACAAAATCCATACTAATAACCTCCCATTTCCATTCTGAAATGGGTAACATTTGTATTAATATTGAAGGATGTTCGTGCTCAGCTTTGGCTAGCTGAAAATCTTGGCATTTTGCAATGAATAATGTTATATCGGCCTTTAACTTAGGCCAGAAGAAGTTTTTCTTTACTTTCGATATCATATTTTCATATCTCATATGCCACGAGCATGGATTTCAATCAATATATATTAGGATGTTGGACTTGATGTCTCCTCCTTATGGAATATACAGTCTCTCCTTATAGTCCAGTATCATCTACCTTATATTCGTTTTGTTGTTGAAACAACCTATCCTCTTCAATATTTTTTAGGACATCAACATAGAAATGGTTAACTCTGCTTGCCGTTATGATCCTATCATGAAAATTTGAATTAGTTTGGTTCAAATTTACCTCCTACAACATATGAGCTCCTCAACTGAAAGAATTGGCAGTTTTTTTGTCCTTTTCCTTTATATGTTTTAATTTTAAGGGGTACTCACTAAGGAATGCTAAGCATCTGGCATGGCTTGCATTTAGATCAGTATGGTTGAACAAATACTTTAAACTCATGCTATCTATATTCAGAAGAAACTTTTTCCCCATGAGGTAGTTCCTCCACATCTTCAAGGCGTGGCTCGTTGATTCTAGCTCAAGATCATGGATGGGATAATTTTTTTTGTGTTCCTTTAATTTTCATGGCCTGTAATAGATCGCACAATAATTTTACATGAGGAATCCACCAAGCCGTTCCTTGCTCACATCTTTTCAAACAACGAAATGCCCATTGGGATTTGCAAATCATAGTATAGGTGCAGTAGTCAAAAGTTGTTTAAGCTTCTCGAAGCTTTCCTCGCACTTGGTTGTCCATACAAAAAAATTTCCTTCTTTTGTAAGGCGGTCATTGGATAGGAAATACTCAAAAATTTCTCAATGAACTTTTGATAGTAGCCTGCTAATCCCAAAAATGACTTAACGCATGTGCCACATGTAGGGATAGGCCATTCTCCAATGGATTTAATATTTTATTGGTTGATCACTATTCCTTTCTTGGAAATTATGTTACCTAGGTATTGTATCTATGGTTTGTAAAAAACACATTTTCTTAGCTTAGTGTAAAGCTTGTGTTATTGTAGCACCCGTAGTATTATGCAGAGATGTTCCTCATATTCTTCTTTACCCTTCAAGTAAACTAGTATGTGTCTATAAATACCAATACAAATTTGTCCAGGTATTTAATAAACATATTGTTTATCATGCACATAAAATTTGTCGATGCATTGGTTATCCCAAAAGGCATGAACACAAACTCGTAATGAACATATTTAGTTTGAAAGGTTGTAATTTGTGTATATCTTCATCATGGATCTGTACATGATGGTATATGGACTACAAGTTGATATTTAAAAAGATATTTTCTCCTCCAACTTGATTGAACAAGTCATCGATCCTAGGGAGTGGCGAATGGTTCTTGATGATCATCTTGTCGAGTTGGGGGTAATCGATGCACAATCGCATTGTACAATCCTTCTTCTTTACTAAAAGTATAGGTTCTTTTCAAGGGGACACATTAGGTCGATTATAACCCTTCTCTATCAACTCCTATAACTGTAACTTGAGCTCCACTAATTCTTCTTCCCTCATGAAGTATGGGGCTTTTGAAGCTGGTACTGACCCTAGTGTCAATTCTATATAAAAATATAAGTCTTGTTTTGGGGGAAGTCCTATTAATTCCTTGGGAAATAAATCCTAAAGTCCATGAGAACATGAAATTACTTAATTTTTTGTTCTCTCTCCGCTTCTATATCCTAGATGTTCACTGCAAAAACTTTGCAGCCCTTCCTAATACACTTCTTCACTTGTAAAGAGGATATTTGTCTAATGAAAACCTTCTTAGGTATACCTTGAATATTTGTTTGATTCCCTTGGACATCTGTGCATAATATTGAATTGTTTAGACAATAAATCATGACATCGTGTTATTCCAACCACTCCATTCCTATGAGTACGTCGTACAATCCTAATGGTAAGATATTTGGATCTACCTTATTTAGAAATTCGTTCATATCTACCTCACATTCTCTCACTATTTATGAAACCTTACTTTTGTACCAATTGTTAGTTGTACCAACCATGGTTTCTCATGTCTTACTTTGTTTAGTTTACATGTGTCAATGATATTGGGTGATGCGTAGCTTCGACAAGCACTAGTATCAATCAAAATCAAAACATAAGTGTTTGAAACCTCACCTTCTATTTCAACCATAGTGTTTTGATCGTCTACTTATGGGTCTTTAAGTGTTGCATAGATCCTGGTTGTGCTAGCCATGTCCTCTACAGTTGGGTCTTCCAATAGATTGTGTAGGGCTCCATTACTTTTGTTTGGACGATCTCTTGATAAATGGGGCCCTTGGAATTTCCAATAGTTAACCTGTAGCTAGACAGCCTTGGATCCATTGTTTGTTGTCGGTATGTTGTTATTTGGTGTGGGTACATTTGTCCTTGCACTTGTCTTGTTGAAATTTTTGTTTGATGAAAAACTATTTTTTTTGTATGGTAGTGGTTTAAAACTAGGTTTTCAGCTGTCCAAGAAGGTCCTAGACTTGTCTCAACTTCTTTTTATATTTCCATACCTTAGTTTTCTATACTCATAACAAAGCCCAACTCTGTGTAAGGTAATTTCCAGAGTTTTGGGCATGTCAAACTGAATTCTCTCTCAAAAATTTGGAAGAAGACACCCCAAAAATTGGTGTTTATTGACCTTTTTTCCCTTTATGTACATAATGCAATAGAATTAAAAATATGTTGATAAAGGCATTTGTGGTCATGGATCCCATCTTTAACTTATGAAATTCTTTCACTTTTGTATCAAATAGTGTTTCACGCATGCATTTCTCTTGAAATATTCTACAAAAATTATTCCATCTGTTTTCTTTTACTTCTTCCTTTTTAGTATGCTTTTAGGTCTTTCCACCATCTAATTGCTTTTCCATTGAAATTGTAAATGGCTAGTCGATATTTCATCTGATTAGATTAGTTGTGTACTGGAATGTATTTTCTCATACCCAGGAGCCATTCTTCATCATTTTTCTCGGTATTCATCTCTCCTTCATAGGTTGGGGATCTATCTTTTTAAATTCTCCTTGAATCTTGTCATCATTTTTCTTCCTATTTATGCAAGGAGAGAGGGAACCATCACTGGAAATACTGTGATATTCTCTTTCTGGAAAATCAGGTGTGTGTTCTTCTCTTACCTCTTCCTTTGCATTTCTGGTCCTTTTACGATGATAATATTCCTTGGATTTATTGGTTGAATGGGTAGGTTTTCCATGAGGGTTTACTCCCATGATGTTTTGAAGTAAAGATTCATTGATTTCTTTCTGTTATTTTCCCTCATTCATGTTATCATATTTAAATATTTGTCAGTCTTATTCTAGGATATATACAGTATTCATTAGGTTGGAATTTAATTCCACCACAAGTACTTCTTATCATATTGGGGAATTCATATTCCCTTGCAGATTTTTGTCCTCTTCTTCGTCCATGTTTTACACTCTTCTTTTAAATCTGTAATTTAAACATTTAGTAACAAATCATTTTCTGTTAGTCACAAAATTACTAATATAGTTTTGAATTGTTTATTTTTGCAACTGATGTTTAGTAGCACCCATTAGTTTTTTTAGTGTTTGAAACTGCGCTATGATACCACTTGTAATGTCCATAAAATTCGTAAATAAAAAAATATTGTAGGACTAGTAATATTGCTAAGATATTAACGAATATATTTTCTTATCCATGAAATTATAAGCCTTATAAAGAACTACGCCTAACTTCTCGTTATGTTTTCCTTTTAGTGTGATTCCTATGTGACGATGATGTTTAATTGTAATTCTTTGATATTATGATATACTTTGTAATTATGTATATTTTATCTAGTTTACTGATGCTCTAATATTATTTCATTGATGCTTGGTTTCATGTTATTCTATCTAATTCTTATTTTTTTAAACAATGATGCTAACTTACCTCTGTATTGAAAGGGGTGTAGTAGAGGAATTTTTCCATAACGACTCACTCAAAAAGGTAAGGAAATCCTACAATAATGCAGTTACTTATAAGTTCTTGCAAACTAATGCACTACGTATCTCTTTTTATTATCGGTAAATCATAGATAAACCTATGCCACAAGCATGTAATGGAAAATTCAAAGTCCTGGATCTTAAAGTTGCTAATATTAAATTCTAAGGGATTGGTCATGGTATTAACAATATATACAAGAGTATGAATTTAAACTAATAATAATAATAATAATAATAATAATAATAATGAGCCCACATGAAGGGCAGCGTGGCTCCTTCACGATGGCACCAGTCGTAAACCTCTTGCCAGGGTTTTCACATGGCATTTTGCATGTGTTTCCTTTAAGGGGCATGGGGGAAAGCTCCTCTGCTAGCTGTGTAGACTCTGTCTATTGTTTATGGTGTCAGCATGAATGTATTACATAGGTATACCAAACTCTATTGTTGTTGTATTCATTCACTCTTTTGTTTTTATGTTCCAATCATGCATACTGCTAATGCATTTTGTTTTTCGTTTGTAGGTTAGGGAAAAGTGTGGTGAAACTTGAATATTTTGGTATAGATATGGCCAACTGTACAATTCTGGGTAAGCCCATGTAGGAAGGTCCTTTACCCAAATGCTTGGTCATTTACGGGGTTCTAGGGTTTCTCTATGTGAAGTTTGTAACTCGCCTTCCTCTTGGGATTCTTCGGGATTTGGGGAATAATGATGGTGATTCTTAGTATTTAAACTATAGGTTTGTCTTTATTGGTTCTCCTCCCATTTACGAATTTTGTAGAAAGAAATGAATACGTAATATTTATATCTCTATGTTGGATAGTTGTAATGGTTTTTGGTTTAATTTATTTGAATTTTTGTTTAGCTACAACAATGTGTTTTTAATTTATATGATGGATGAAGTTATATCAATGCCATTGCTCCACAATGGCACTATGCTAACATTGTTTTGGATAATTAAATTTGACTATGGAATATAGTTTAGATGTTAACCTATGTTGTGATTGATGGGAAAGATGCAACGTTTTAACTGGATTTTACTCTATTAATTTATTAAATGGTTTCTATTTTTGGCATTTATCTTATGTTAATAAAGACAAGGGAAAATCCCTAGCTTCGCTTGATTTTATTTTCGTAGCGGATTCTTATCATGTTGTTTAGGAATTCGTTGTAATGTTTATTGAAAGGAATTATGTATGTTATCGATCAAAACCCTGGCTCTATTTATACATTTATATTTCTTTGTCATAATACTTAGTGTAGGTGATAATCTAATCATTGTTTTGTTTCTATAAAATGGTTTTAATGCAGCCATAATGACTCTGTTTATTTTTAAGTTTTAATAATGTAAATTATCCCTCTTGGAGTGTTGACACAATGTTGGCCTTTCTATGAGGAAATGATGAGGACTCTATTGGTGATTTCGTTTTTATTACTATAGCTTAGATAGATTATATGTATTTTTATTTTCGTGGTTGGAAAATGTAATATGCCAGCATATGTTTTAGGTGTAGTGGTTAAGGGATTCGATTTTTGGTTTATGTTAATGAATATTTATTTAGCCTATGTATTGATTTGTTAAATGTATAAAAAAAACTATTGTGCATCCTTTATATGGTTTCTTTTCTTTCTTTAAGGGATTTGATCCCTCATTTATTTGATTGGGTGTATTTAAACTGTTTATTAGTTTGTGTTAATGAGTACTTTAAACGATAACATTGATTTCCTCAATTTTTTTATCTATTTCATTTAGAGTATTTTTGTTGGATGGATAAATTCAATGAGGTTTTATTATTTTAATAAAGACCTTTGTGAATTTTTTGAATTTTTATACTTAAGGATTTTAGTTCTTCTTACTCTATTTTTAAAATGATACCAGTGTTGTGATGTAGTGTTTACTTTCAATATGGTTTGAGAGAGGTCTGCTTATTACATTCATTTAGAAAACTAAAGGCTGGATCTATAATAAACCCTAACATATAATATAAACTTGTGAAAATAGTTTAAAACTACTGTGATAGAAACTCTACCCTAGAATCTAAATAAGAATTAAAAACTGAGATTCTAATTTCTCTAATAAAACAAATATGAAACATTCATTCAAATTAGTCGAGATTAAAAATTACAGATATTAATCCAAAGCCTAACAGCTATAATTACAACTTGTAAACATAATTAAAATAGCTTGGAAATGGAGAATCCTCATACCTCCAACTATGCATTGTGTTAATGTCTAAACAACCCTGCACACTTAAACAACCAAGATTAATAAAAACCTAGCTATCTTTGACCTTGCAAATGATAGCCAGATAACATTAAACTACCACGTTCCCTCCAACTATGTCACAGAATCCTTCCTGGTTCTAATCTAGATCCCCTCGAGATGGATCCAACATGCAAGTTATCTAGAACTCCTAAGGGTGGGTTTTTGTTGTTTGGAAAATAAGCCTCTCTCTAAGAATGTTTGTTGTTGGAGAAAATGTTTTTTCAATTCATTCAGGAATAATGATCAGATTCCTAAGCCTTCTCTTGGCTTGAGCCTTATGGAAAATATTTAAGGAAATGGAAGTTGGTTTAAACTTCAATTAAATCAAGAATTCATTACATTCTTGAAAATAATGTGTAATTGATTTATATCGAGTTAATGGTTATTTTGTTTAACTAGGAACTTTGTTTACCAGTTCCTACTTAAGATTTAGGATAGAATATTTATTTAATTATTTTAGTTTATAATAACTACATAGAATCTCACTTATTATTTTGGTTATCTTTATTTCTTATATATATATATATTACAAATATATTCTAATATACATATTATATGAACTGTACATATTATACTTAATATTTATTCATGCATCATATATCATAGTTTATTTATTTTGATGCTCCCCTTAGTTTATATTATTTATTTTATCAAAGCCTCAGATAGAGCTTGGTAAAAAAACTAGGTTAGGTAGTTCTAGATCCTCCTTGGATGTTTGATTACCCCATATATTGTGGTACTTCTTCTAGTCCTTGACGAGTAATGGATTTGAAATTCATTTAATCAACAGGTGAATCCATGAAGATGGGTGTCTATTTTGGGGGGCCTTATGAGAAAATAAATTTGATTTTTTCATGGTTATCAACTTTGGGTGAATGAAAGTGATATTTTTGTTTAGAATTTCACTTCTAAGTAAAAACAAAAAATTTAGAGAATTATGTTAGCTTTCTATTCATAATTTTTTCAATTTTGTTTATTGAGATTTGATATGTCATTTTGGAAAATGTTTGACAGTGTGTCCTTATGAAATGAAAGGACTAAAAAATAGTCATGTTTGGTTGCGCCCGTAAAATCATTGTTAATCTTGTGTTTTTCAAAAAACAAATATGCTATGACAATCTACACATAATATACTACTGCGATGACTATAAGTTTGTAACCAGTGGATCTATATACTAACTATAATATTTTTTTCAATTTGATCAATGGGAAAACCTTGTCATTTTTAAACATGTTTTTGGTTCCTCCATTTTTCTCTAAATCGACTATGAAACTTAAAAATCTACAAATACCCTTATGAAGTAGACACTCCAATTAACTGCACCATATTTGTTTCAATTTTTTTGGTGGTGTATTTTTAAAGTTATATATTTTCATTTCACCGCATTCTGAAAGAGATGAAACTAAACTTGACACATGTTAAGAAACAAAAAAAATAAAAATATCGGATCTCACCTATACACAAAAAAATCTATAACTATGGAAAGCAGATTTAATGATGAAACTAAAGGTATCAATTCCAACAGTTGATTTGTAGTGTAAGGCATCCATTTTACCTTCTGAAAATGGAGAAACCTGAAAACTGTGTAGGTTTCAGGTCTCAGAGGTTGTTCAGCCGAACAATGTTTTTTCTATTACAGAGATGTTACAAGCAAGGTTGTTCGGCCAAAAAAGTAAGCACAAAAAAAAATTTCATCAGTCGGAAAAATAATCATATACGTAAAACGAAAGAGCCTAATTATTTCCGCACCTCTTCATTTCGTATAAGTAAAATGAAAGAGCCTCATTATTCTCTCACCTCTTCATTTCGTATAAGTACAACGAAAGAGCCTCATTATTTTCTCACCTCTTAATTTTGTATAAGTAAAAATATTTTAGAAGGGGTTTTCAGAGGAGATTTGTTTTGCCAAAAGATTTTTTTTACAAGGTATTTTTCATCTTATTTATTTTCAAGGGGTACATTCAAAGAGTTTTTTCCCAAGGAACTTTTGCCAAATATTTTGTGTTCTAAACTATTTTTGAAAAGAAGTTATTTCTTTGCAAGAAGTTTTTTCATAGAATTTTTTTCTAAGATATTTTTGCAAAGTAGGTTATTTCTTTGCAATGGGTTTTTTTCCAAAGAGTTTTTTTTTCAAGGGATTTTTGCAAAGGAGTTATTTCTTTGCAAGGGGTTTTTTCAAAAAAGTTTTTTTTCCAACGTATTTTTTCAAAGTAGGTTCTTTGCAATGGGTTTTTTCCAAAGAGTTTCTTTGCAAAGAATTTTTGCAAATGAGTTTTTTTTCCCAAAATATTTATATAAGTTGTTTTTTCAAAAAAGGTTTTTTTTCAAAGAGTTTATTTTTTCCAATTGTTTTATAAAGAAGATTTCTTTAAAAGATGTTCTTATTTTTTTCCAAGGGTTTTTCAAAAAGAGATTAAGCAATCATGGGAAATAAAAGAAACTGTAAAAAAAAGTGATCACAAACGTGATGACAATGCTAATAGGGAAAAACAAAACTCAGAAATAAAGCCAAAAGAGCAAGGGTTTCCAAAATGGAAGAAAGAATTGAAGATATAAGAACAGATTTACATGACACTATTGATGAAATGGAAATTGAAAATAGGGTACAAGAAGAACAAATGGAAGTTGAAGAGACCATTGTTGAAGATGTAAATAGTGATTTACATGTTAATGTTGATGAAGTAAATATTGAATATCAAAACTAAGATCCAAAAATTGGACCTGGTATATATTATGTATTTTCAAAATTCATTTTTTATAATGAATTCTATTTTTGGACATATGTTAAATTAAATTTAACTTGATGTATAGGTACTTTCACTATTGATGATAAAATGTTAGAAGACATTGATTGTGTCAAAAATATGGAGAAAAATTACCCATACATGTTGCACGATATCGTGCTACAAGAATTTATGATGATATTCTCAAGGATTGTTCAATAGCAGAACAAGCACAAATTTTGAGATGTTTATTGGTGTCCAAGAAGGTAGAAGGTGCTACGTCATTATTGGGTATTCGCAAGGTGACAAAAGACTCTAAAATGAAACATAATGTGATAGAAAATATAGGTGATGTAATAAAAAAATTTAGAAAATCCAGAAAGAAAGATACCAATGCTGCACGTAGAGCAATTCAAACAACAATTGTTTCAGCTAGTACTAGACAAAAACATTTGACAACACAACTAGTACAAGTAATTGGAACCTCAAGAAAGACATTATACAAACATAGCAAATTCAAAATGCAAATAGATGAAAATGATGAACTTTCTTGTTGGGCAATTATTTGTAGACAACCTTACAAAGATAGAATGTGAAAAGGTGTTAAAGATATTGTATAGAAATATTGGTTGGAACATGCTCGAGTGTCACCAAATTCAAGGGATGTGACACAAAAAAGAGTATGACAAAATGTATATGAAAGCCATCCAAAACATATAATGGAAATGACACAAGTACAATTGTTCAATAAATTCAAGGAGTATCATCATGGAATTAATATATGTCGATCACTACATTTTTGCAACAAAAACATGGTATGTTAGACCTATTACTATATGTGACACATGTTGTTGTCATTATCATGTACAATTTAAATTATATTATGACACTTTTCTTGAATTTGATAAATTGTTTTGGACAAATTCACCACCTCTTCCCACAGTATGTGAATTCATATCTCAAACTCTATGTGAGAGAAATCACAATGAAGTATTTTATAATAAGAAATGTGTCAATGGAAAACATTGTCATGGTTGTGGAAATATTGTTTTATTCCACAATAAATACCTTGTCGATAACGATCAATCGCTGTCAAATGTAAATGTTTATTGGAGAAGATATGAATACAACAATTATTCTACAAGTTCTAGTGATGCACATTCCAAAACAATTGAATTGCAAGAAGATAAAATATGTGTGATGGATTTTCTCAAGAATTTTGAAAGTGAAATTTATAAATACATCAAGCATTCACATAGAGAACGATGGCAAGGCTTTCAATTCAAACATTCCCGTGAAATTTTTCCAACTGGAACAATTTTTTTCTGTGGTTGATTTTGCAGAAAACTACACATTTGCTACACAAAAAGAGATTCAAATTGAATACTATCATTTTGACCAAGTTTCAATATTTATCCATGTTCTATATAGACATTCTCAACAATATGTTGATGGCATTGAAAGCACATGTAACAATCGAGATGTGATTAAAGAATATCACTTTTATATTAGCAATGATTATACACATGATACACATTTTGTTCAACATTGTATTGAAATTTTTTTACATGATTCACTAAAAAGTCATAAAGTTAAATTCAATGAATATTGGATATGGTCAGATGGATGTGCGGGACAATTTAAATCTTCATGATCATTTTTTTTTGTTATGTCGACTTCATAAAGAAATGAACATTAAACATTGCTGGAATTTCTTTGAAACTAGACATGGAAAAGGTGAACATGATGGTGCAGGAGCATGCTTAAAAAGAGCACTTCGAAGATGGAAAAACAACCATTCTTCTAGTTGATTCCATTCAGTTGCAAAGGTTTTCCAATGGTGTAAATAAAATCTAAGCCATGATTGTAGTCAACAATCAAAAGATGTGCGTAGGTATGTACATTATTTTTTTAATTTATATTAATTGTCAATTTTAAGA
>LPNX010965856.1:778213-805411 GCA_001517045.1 Pseudotsuga menziesii | reverse complement strand
ATTTGTACACTAACATTAAAAGTTGTCATTTGTGATTTATCATTTATTGTGTAGGTTTTTTTGGCTTGTTGGGGTCCAAGATATATATAGATCAATACCATACAAGGCTAGCACCATGCATGGGACTAGAGAACTTCACTCTATTCAAACAAAATCCTTCCAAAATGTGTTTGCATTTGACAGTAGAAAGCAATCATGTTTTTGTCATATTTGCACTGAAAATGTTGAATCTACAGAAGTTTGTGAAAACAGAACAAACAACTATGTAAAAAATTGGAAACACACACAAATTAACCCAAAAGGGAAAATGTCACTAGTAGGCATAGAAGAATTAGAATCAAAAGAAATAAAAATATCATATGATGGCGATAGAATTTCAGATCTTGTTAGAGAATGTAATGATGTTGTTGACTGTTCAAATTTTCCCATCACCTTATGTTTATATAGTCAATTTAATTCACTTAGAAACTCCAACGACAATTGTAATTTGCACATGAGATTTTTTTGCTGTGATTTCACCTTTAGAAAACAACGAAAATGTAAAATATTATTTGATATGATGCACTAAATGGAAAATGAAGTTATTGGAGGACTAGAATGACAAAGGATTTACATACGAGAGAGGATCCATCATTTTAAAAGGCTATTTTTTGTAGCAGATCCATATGACTGAAAAATATGTCTACTTTCAGGGCTATGAACCTAATGGTATATGTTGTTAGTATAGTCATTTATTATGTGCATCTAGAATAAAATTGGTACAAGTTACATCGAGAAAAAACTTAAAAAATAAAAAATGGAAACTGTCTAAATATGACCATGAACGGACACTTGAGGATGGCATGTCACTGCGATGCTTTTAACTATATCATTTCTTGTTTTATGTTAAGATTGGCTATCATGCTCAAATATGGATTGATGTTTTAGAATTCAGAATAATTATGTACTTAGTACTTTAGTATGTTACCTTAGAAAATTTATGGATTGAGCTATAATTTATTAGAATTCATAATTAAGTTGTTAATTTTACTTTAGTAATAAAAAATATTCATATCAAAACTTCATAACATTCTCCACGTTGATTCTTAACATTAAATTGCATCTATCAAAACTTCCTAACATTCCTAACATTCCTAAAATTCTCAACTCTTCAACACTAAAAATATGTTACATATACAAACATACATAAATTTACTAATACATACATTCATATATTTGCACCTATCAAAACTTCCTAACATTCCTAACATTCCTAAAATTTTCAACATTCATATATTTGCACCTATCAAAACTTCCTAACCTTTACTAACATTCATTCATAACATTAACAATCCCCATTCCCACACCCACTCCTAACATTCCCCATGTTCATTCTTAACGTTAACATTCCCCATGTTCATTCTTAACATCAACATTCCTCGTATATTCATTCTTAACAAATTGGATTGCACCTATCAAAACTTTCCAACATTCCTAACCTTTACATATACATGTATATAATTCAAAAAACAATATCTAAGATCAATCTATGTGTGTATATAATCCAAAAAAGTAATCATGAACATGTGAGTTCAATGTACATGTATATAATTAAAAAAAACAATCATGAACATGTGTATAATCCAAAAATTAAGCTCATCATTGTCCGAATCAAAGAAGTCTACCGCTATCCTCCACTAGGGTCTTCCATTGGACTCATAACAATCTGCAACATGTATAAAAAAAGATTATGAATATCATAAATTATTTAAACAATTATAAACTAAAAAAAAGAAAAAAACATTAAACTAATATATAGAAGAACAATACAATTATTAACAAAATTACCTCAAATTCTCTATCATTCAATGGAGTCTTCCCTTTTCCTCTAAAAGGTGGAGGAGACCCAAGTTGCAACATGTATAAAAATAGTTTATAAATATTACAAACTATTTAAACTATTTTAAACTAAATTCAAAAAATAAAATATTAAACTTACAATTCCACCACTATCCTTCAATGGAGTCTTCCCTTTGCCTCGAAAGATTGAAGAGACCCAAGCTTCAACATATATAAAAGCAATTTAAAAATGTCAAAAATTATTTAAACTATTTAAACTTATATATCATAGAACAATTTGGGTAATAGTACATACCTTGAAGAAGAAACAAGTAAAAACATTACTACTTCTGCTTCCTCTAAATTTTATGAGTAGATGTGTAGATATCAGTCGTGGAGTAATTGGAGCTATAGATTTGATCAATCATATCTATAACTCCAAATACTTTGCAAACCATATCTACAAATAAAGATAAATGAGCCTTTTTATATCAATGACACTGCGACCATAGATGATAAGGGGTAATCATCTCTAGCACTATCACCACGTCGATGATCAGATGAATGTGAACTATACAATAAGCTTTAATCCCGAGGTGGAGTCGATAATCCTCAATTTTGATTTCGAAAACCAACTCCTAAAGAATGTGATGACCTTCTATGCTTCTATCTCAAAGGCTGCTCTCTTTCCATTGGATATGATATCTACAAGTTTATACAAATATCAATTTCTACATGTTAATTAATCAACTTCAAAGACCTAGCTACTATAAAAACTAAGATTTCAATAAGGACCTAGATATCCCTAATATTATCTAATAGTTCTTTAAATGATTATAGCTAATTTATTATCTATTTCCATTTGATATGATATCTACAAGATTACACAAATCAACTCATATCATATTCAAATTTTACATGTTAATTCCTCATCTTCAATGACCTAGCCACTAAAAAACTAAGTTTTTAATGAAGACCTATATGTCCTTAATATTATATAATATATCAACTCATAACATATTCAAATTATGTATGTTAATGCCTCAACTTCAGAGAACTAGCTACTATAAAAACTAAGTTTTTATTACCTAGATGTCCCTCATATTATCTAATAGTTCTTAAAATGAAAATAGCTACACTATTGTTAGATGTATGAGAAATTAATGTAGTAATCTCTGTGTTTTTAATGTGTTTTAAACTTTTAAAACTACGTTTTTAATAAAGAACTAGATGTCCCTAATACCATCTAATAGTTCTTAAAATGAAAATAGCTACATTATTGTTGGATGTATGAGAAATTAATGTAGCAATCTCTGTGTTTTTTATGTATTTTAGATTTTTAAAATTAATGGAACCAATATCATCAAATATGAAATGAAAACTACATTTCTTTATGTCAACTACAAATATTTTCATTATTCCATAAAATCATAAAAATATCCCTTATGCTAAGTAAATTGATCAAAGTCATAGTTGATGAGCTTTGCATGGACAGAGTTGATGAACTTTACATGGACAGAGTTCATCAACTTTATCCACATGGATAGAGTTCATCAACTCTTTCCATGTGGACAAAGTTTATCAACTATCCATGGACAGAGTATTCATTCATGAACTCTATCCATGGATAGAGTTGATGAATGAATATCTTCCTTATAAGACTTATGAACTTGGATTACAATTAAAAAAAATGCACGATATCTTAATATAATAGTAAGTATAAATTGTAACTAATTAGCATTATACAAGTTATATGTTTCTTTTATGATTTAGATTAAAAATACATAAGATCAAATAGATCGGTAATCAGAAAATTTGATGTTTTATGTGTAATAATGTTTTTTTTATGATTTATATAAAACCTACTAAAATATGTTTTGCTAAATAAAGTTATTAGGGAAAGAGTTGATGCACTCTATCCATTTGGACATAGTTCATCAACTCTTTCAACATGGACAGAGTTCATGGACGACTACCTTCGTCATATATGTATTAACTAAAATTAAAATTATAAGAAACATACACCACTAATTAACATATGTAAACTTTAACTCTGCAATACTACGATGAAAAACAAATATAAGTCATTGACTACAATAAGAGATAAATCACATATTCATCGTTTTGGATTATAAAAGCAATTGCATAAAAATTCACCTGACAAGTGGAAGCACAGCAAGACTAGACCATGAACATACCCTCCAAGAAAAGACCATGAACACCTCCACGAAGTTACCTCCACAAACAGACCTCCATGCCGAACAAACCTCCACGTCGAACAGACCATCATGAAGCGACCTCCACAAACAGACCTTTACATCGAGAGGAAACCAGACAAGTAGCGGGGTTCCAGGATGGCAGATGTACACATGAGGAGGTAGGGTGACGTGGACAGGAATGACGGGCAATGACCAACAAATCGGGTGGCAGGAGCAACACAACCGGATGAGGACAAATGACTGCAGGAAAAAAAAAATGAAAATGAGGCCACAACTGACCTTTTATGCGAAATAATTGTTTGGCCAAACAATTATTCGGCAAAATAATTGTTCGGCAGAATAATTTTTCGAACGAATACGTATTGAAACACCCATAAAAATTACCGGTCAGCTATGCGTTCCGTAAAATTAAATGGTTCGTCGTTAAAGGTTATTCGACCAAATAAAGGATTCGTTATTCGGCCGAATAACATCCGCTATGTTGTTTGGGCACCCGATTCTCATAGAAGTGTTACCCAACTTTACATTTTCACCCTAACTTAAAATAAGTATGATAAGGGTCGATGCTACCTAGATTCGTTCTCTGTAAATACCTGAGATGGACTCAATGTAAAATTTGAGATAAGGGGGGTATTTTTTTTTTATTTTACTATACCCAACAAGTAAATCATGTTAGTGTCTTTAAAGTGTGAAATCACATAATTTTAAATATATATATTATAAGACTAACATCACAAGTTCTCATTATTTTACTTCATCTTTCTCACATTGTACACTTTACCCTATTATAATCCCATGGTAGTAAGATCTTACAAATTGTTAATTTCTTACCTATAAATTGATATATTGAAATCAAAATTTTTAAACAAAAGGTATTGAATCCTTTAACTATCCAAATAACTTTCCTGTATGAAATATATACCTTTAACTCTATGTTTGCGAGTGTTTTTCATAAACTATTGTACCAATAAATATCATGCATCATAAACATTTATTGTGCATCATCTATACATCAAATACCATCACGACAATGAGTATATATACAAACATAAAACATAGAACAACAAGAGATACATCATATATGTGGTTCACCCAATCCATGAGGATACATCCACCAAAGCTTGTTATTCTTTATATTATTTTACTATGGCACATCCACTACCAATATCTTTCATCAAGAATACTCTCCAATTACTATTTTCCTTCTTTGTAAGGTTTTTCCATTTAAATAGAAAACCTTTTCACATAAAAGTATTCCCAAAAGTACAAGAGGTCGCTCCTGGTCTATACTTTTTAAAGACTATAGAACAATAACTAATACTAATCCAAAAGCATTCTAAGTCTAACTAGAAACATTGGAAACGTGACTACAATACATGGTCTAGATTTAGTAAATCATAGACATATATGATCCAAGGCTTGATAAACAAAAAGAGCAAGCATAAACATGATCAATTCAAAACTTAAACAATAGAACAACACTATATTTATAGGATTATTTATAATAAGCCACTCCTTCCACCATAGTGGAATATCTTTTCTTATCATTAAAGACATTTTATTAATAAAATGACTTAATCATAGAAATAAAATAGATACTCTATTCTCAAGAGATCACATCTAGTATATACGTTTTTCAACATTTTATAAGATAACGCATAGTCCTTGCAAATTTCATGTTATACTAAGTTTATACCTATATCTATTAATAGGTTTTCCATTTATTCAACATGACATTATCCTAAGGTTCTCCTATTAATTCTCAATTCTCTTAGTGTTTATTCATAAAGTATACATATATAATAACACTCCAAAGCCACATCCCTATAACTCCAACAAAGGATTAGGAAGACTAAGAAAATCATAGAACCCTTCTATGTATTTGGAATGCTATTAACATATATCATTATCAATATATATTTAATGATTGCACACATAATCGTTAGTCATCATTCATTTAAAAGGAGATAACATTTTAATCTATAACACCATCTTCTATGTGAAAGATGATATTTACAACTCTTAAAAATGCAATTAAACCAACATAATTCAAAGACATCATAATACTTTAACGATAATAATCACAAATACAAATAATAAATGAAACATATACTCAAAACCCTCTAGAAAAACGCAATAAAAAAGGGATCTCATAAACAATAATTCATAACCCATATGAGGCATACACCCATCAAAGTCACTCAAAAGTGGAGATAGAGGCTCACGCTATCCAAACTAGTTCGAAAATCCACAAAAGAAAATAAAACTTGGCTTAAAATAAAAAAATGTAAGCAGGCTGGAAAAAGACAAAATACGCCTTTATTCAGACAATTTAGTTGCAGGATAGGTTATTTAAAATCATAAGAGAAACTTAGTGTACCGGATGTGTTATGGGCGAAGATACCTCATCCAAATTGCAAGATTTAGCGCCTAAGATAACCACTTCGCTATTCAACAAAAATTCAATCAATCTAAAGAAAATACCCATACAAGATTTTAACGTCTATGAAGAATGCCTCATGGTTCCATAGTTTAGTTAATATAGTTGTAATATAAAACAGGAAGCAAAACTCAGTTGTAACTGACACTAAGTTGGGACAGGTTTCTAATTCCAAATTCCCATGCCATTTTACAACAATAAAACAAAAAAACTAGAGATGTTGTCTAGTGCAAAAGATTCTACAAACAATAAAAAAAACTAGAAAAGAGCATCGTTTACCAAGGTTTTGGAAGGGGATTGATTCTCCCAAGAGGGATGGTTCACCCAGCTCCATGGGAGCAATAAGGCAGACCAAGATCAATCTGAGACGCACGGCTCTCTTCATGGAGGCCATCTTTTTCCTTTACAAGAAAGAAAATCAAAATATGTAAAAACATTAATATTTATAGATTGTCTAACTTTAATTAAAATACTATAACAAGCCTTCAATATCCTCTGGAGGCCACTCTTTTAAACAATAAACAAGACTAATATATAATGGTAACCTGCACCGTGAATGGAGAACATACACCATTAATACAGGAAACCGGAGATACCTATTCTTTATCACCCACGACAGAAAAAATAAGAGATTCGACGGTTCCTCCAAAGTATTGAGAACAAAATTTTAGATTTACCTTAATGTAGAAATGTAACCTGTAGTCTAGGAAGATCTAGCATTGCACTTCCTAGTCGCGTGGATGCTTCCTCGAGCTTTGACTCATTTTCAGTCCAACCATATCTCATCCGTTCTAAAGTTATGAAAAAACAAAATGTCGAGGGAAATTTTCTCAATAGGTTTTTCCTCTCACGCCCCTCCCGCACGAAAAATTCCGTGTCTGGCTTCCATCCTTCTCCTAAAACGAAATCCAGTCGTTCCCATACGATAAATTTTTTCATACTTAAATAGAGATCCTGTTGTATTTCAAAAGAGACAAGTGGAGATAACTTATCATCCCCTATTTACCAAGGAGACAAATGGCATGTGAAATATGCCACGTTTCCTTTTTCTTCTTGGGAGGGTATAGAATAGTAATTACTTTTAGTAATAGTTAAAGAAGTGGTGAGAAGGGTTTTTTTTGCATTTCTGTTCAATAAGGGAGACAACCTCCCACTACAATCTCAACGATATATTCCCAATAAGGAGCAATTTTTTTTTACGAGCTTCCTCTAAGGGGATGTTACATCATAATCATTCTCACTCAACACACATAATTTCAGTAACCCCTAGCATTATTCAAAGCCTAAGGTCAATACTATTAGTTTGGGAGTTACAATAGTGCAATTCCAGAGCCTCTCGATCAACACTAATACTAGGATGCACTTGTATAATACACCTAGGGATCGATTTAATGACCATGGATGCTTTCATCAACATATTTTTTGATCTGTTACACTGTGTGCCATATAAAAAGGATGAGAAAGTGAAAACATAGCAGTTTTTAGGATGTCTTCCTCTCAATTTTTGAGAGAGAATTGGATTTGACATGCCTAAGAATCTGGAAACTACCCTACACAAATCTAGGATTTGCTATGAGCATGGACAACTGAGGCAGGAAAATAGCAATAAGAGTAGAGACACATCTAGGACCTTCTCGGACAACCGCAAACCAGGTTTTAACCCACCACCTTACATAAAACATAACAAAATTTTTCCAACCAATAAGAACTTCAACAAGAGAGGTACAAAGCCATATGTACGAGCACAAAATGCTAACAGACCGGAAACACATGGCGGAGCCAATTTGTTTCCCCACTACAAATCAAATGCTAAAAATTCCAAGGGCCTTATTATGCCCAAAACTGTATGAATAAGGCCAATGGATTCTTTCACAATTTACAAGATGAACCAACGGTAGAGGATATAGATGGAACACCAAGGATTTATGTAGCCTTGGATGGCTGGGAGGAAGATCATGAGGATACTATGTCTGAGATAGAAAGTAAGATTTCCAACACCTCTATTTCAATATTGATTGACCTCAGTGCTTACCAAAGCTATGTATCACCTAAAATTGTTGATTTCTTAAAACTAGACAACGTTAAACATGAGAAACCCTCATTGGTGCAATTAGCCATGTGTAGGAAACAAAAGGTTTCTGAAATAGTTAGAGATTGCAAGGTAAACTTGAAAGGTTTCCCTACTATGATAAATATGAATATTTTACCCCAAGGATCATATGATGTACTTATCGGCATGGACTCGTTTGAAGAACACCATTTCATGCTCGATTTTCTACACAAGTCAATCTTGTGTAGAGATAGCCAAGGGAATCAGGTAGGCTTACCTAAGAAGTTTTCTATAAGAAAAATATATTCCTTACAAGAAAAGAAGTGCATTAGGAAAGGCTGCAAACTATTTGCAGTAAACATCTAGGATGTACAAGCTAAGAGAGAACAACACATCAAGAACTGCCTAGTTCTCATAGACTTTATGGAAGTATTTCCTAAGGAAATACCAGGACTACCACTAAAACAAGACTTATTTTTTTCCATAGAACTGAAACAAGTGTCATTTTCAGCTTTAAAATCCTCTTATTGTACGACCGCACTAGTTTTGGTGGAGCTCAAGTTGTAGTTGTAGGAGTTGATTGAGAAGGGATATATCCGACCTAGTGGGTCCCCTTGGGGAGCATCGATACTTTTTGTAAATAATGACATTACGATGCATATGTGAATCGATCACCTCCAACTTAACAATATGACCATCAAGAACCATTACCCACTCCCTAGGATTGATGACTGGTTCGATCAAGTAGGAGCAGCCAATATCTTTTCAAAGATTGACCTGCCGTCCGGATACCATCAGATAGGGATCCGTGATGAGGATGCGCCCCCAAAATTTATGTGTATGATGAACAATTTCTTTAGTAAATACATGGATAAATTTGTATTGGTATTTATAGACAACATCCTAGTTTACTCTAAGAGAAAAGATGAACACGAGGAGCATGTCCACATAGTCCTATATGTGTTACGGGAAAACCATCTCTACACCAAGTTTAGTAAATGTGATTTTTACAAAACAAAGATACAGTACCTTGGTCACATTATCTCCGAGAAGGGGATAGACGTTCACCCAGAAAATATTAAATCCATAGAGCACTGACCTACCCCTACTAGTGTCACACACATTAGGTCCTTTTTGGGATTAGCCTGTTACTACCGAAATTTCATTGAGAACTTTTCAAAGATAGATTTTCCCATGACCGCTTTGCAAAAGAAGGAAAACAAGTTCTTATGGGGGACCAAGTGTGAGGAAAGTTTTCAGAAGCTTAAAAAGCTTTTGACGACAGCATTGATACTACAAATTGATAATTGCGATGGGGTTTCGTTGTTTGCACATATGCAAGCAAGGAAGGGCTCTGAAGAGTTCTCTTCCACAATGATTGTGTGATCTTTTATGAATCATGGAAGTTAAAGGAACACGAAAAAAACTACCTTACTCATGATATTGAGTTAGCAACCATCATCCATGCCTTGAAGATATGGAGGCACTGGGAAGAAATTTCTTTTAAATACATACAGTATGAATCTGAAGTATTTATTTGAAAAAACAGATCTAAATTCCAAGAAGCCCATATGGTTATGTTTCCTGAGTGAGTACCATTTAAAGTTAAATAATATAAATGGGAAGGAGAATAAAATTGTTGATTCTTTATGTCGACGAGCTCATATGTTATATGAGGTAAGTTTAAATCAAATCAATTCGGATTTACATGAGAGGATTAAAACAACCAACAAAGTTGATCCTCTCTATGTTTAAATCTTCTAGAAGTTCCAAGAGGACAGGTTCTTTCAATAAGAAAAAGAATATAAGTTTGTTAAGAATATGTGTTAACCCTCCTCTTTATTTTGTTAGTATATTTTGTCGAACGCATATGCTTTGTAAGTCGTCCCATCAGTATGTTGTATTATACCACATTCTTGGGGAGTAAGTAATAGTTGTTAAGTTGTCTAGTTATTATGTTGCATTATCCCCCATTCATGGGGGTAACTGTTGTTTAGATTAGACTTAGTATATAAGTATGTGTTGAGGCTAATGAAAGCATCTAAGAGTTGTTTTGTATTGAGCTTCCTCAAAAGAGGTTTCCCCCTCGAAGTGGCCCACGATTAATAAAATATCTTCTATGATCCATTATTTATGTTATATCATGCATTCCCATTTTTTATTGCAGGAGGTTCTTCACATCTGGTATCAGAGTACATTCCTTGGCACAGGTGCAAAATTTATTTTTTTTTTAGGGGGGGGAAGGGAAAAATTGGGCAGTGAATTGTAGATCCATTTTTTAAAATTTATGTGCGGATTTAAGAGAAACAAGTTGCATATATGAATTCCTTTTTCAAAAATATGCAGTTTCAAAAAACAAATCATCTTATTTGGTGTTCTAAAAGTGGAGATATCACGGATTTTAAAATCAGCAATTTTTCATAATTTTGGTGACGACTACGGTAATTGTAGAGTGAAAAGCTTTTGACCGGGTGCCCAGATTTCTATTCTGATTTTGTGGGTAGAAGCAAAGTGGTTGTTCCAGTTCCAGAAATAGGTTATAATAGCGATTCTAAGAAATATACATTAGGTTATGTTCATTTTAAAATATTTCGTCTCAAAACCCTATCTCTAATTATGGCTTTTTTGGGCATTGGATGGAATTTCTGCGACATTTTTTCACACTATGATTATTGTATTACTTCTTCTTCTTGTAGTAGTATTATTGATTTAGATCAGGGAAAAAACCCTATCCGCTTAACTGTGGGAAGTACTTGGGCATAGCCCTAAAAATCATTGTGAGGAGTACCACAGGAACCCTGAAGTAGTTGCCCATTGAGAGGACCTTCCAAGAAAAAAGGTCAATGACCCCCACTGGATTGACAAGATTCCCTCCCGTGAGGAAAACCAAAGAGCTGTCATTTGTGTCCAAGCGGTTAGTAGTTTTACCTGGACCATGGAGTGAGGGGTATTACCCTAATACACAAGTCTTTAAACATCCTTGGTAGCCAAGTGAACCTAGTGAGCATGTAGAAATCCGAACATACATGGGGTGCATATCTATTTCCAGTTGTTAAAGCACATTTTTCCAGATCCTCCACAAAAAAAAAATACAAAAAATACAAAGAAAAAAAATTCTGATTTTGGACATATCTTCTTTGTTTTAGCTCCATTTCCCTTGAAAATTCACTGTAACCCCCACCATTCCATTCTGCATATTTCATTCATTGAGGAGCCTATCTCAATTTCCACTTCCCAAAGCTCAAAATTTCACATTTGTCTATTTTGTACGGTTTGTCATAACTTCTTCATTTCTCACCCAATCGCCTTCAAATTTTGCCACAACGTTCGTTTCTGAATTCTGCTTCATTGTCCCTCTTTGACAAATTTTATCCTTCTTTCACCCCGCTTCTGAAATTCACACTTTTTGTTTCCTTGTCCCTCAGAAAGTTTCCACAACCTAGTTACCCACTCACATTTTTTCCAACTCAAAATTTTCCTTTTCTAAAACCCTCTCTGTTTTTGTTTTTCTTCCCATTTCCGAAAAAGAAAAATTTTGCTTATGGATTTCACCCGCATAGGAGAAAATAGTTAAATGGAAGAAGAAATTTTTTCCCTCGAGACCAAACTCGAAGATCTGGATCAAATATTTCTCGACCTCCATCTTCTGCATTCATCTATGAGCAACCGACAACAGCTTGAGTCTTCTGTAGACACTGAGTTCTCTGCTTCTAGCAATTTTTGTGGGATGAAGATTTATTTTCCTCGCTTCAATGGTAATGATCCAACTAGATGGAGAAACAAGGTATAACAATACTTTAACATGCATATGACTTTTAATGTCACGAAAGTCCCACTTGCATCATTTCATTTGGAACGTGAAGCCCTTTAATGGTTCTGCTGGTACATTAAGGATCATGAAGAGCCCCAATGGACAGATTTTTTCCAAATCCTTTTGCACCAATTTGGCCTTAATGGTTTTGATGATATCACAGGAGCACTCACCAAACTTCGTTATACTGGCACTATGACAGAGTATCAATCAGAATTTGAGAAATTTCTCAAGCACACAGAAGGATTTTCTTATGCATTCCATAGGAGTTGTTTTATCAGTGGTATTAAAGATACAATCCAATCTGACGTTAAAATGTTATGTCCCAACACAATGATGGAAATCCTAGGGTTGGATAAGTAGTTAGAGGACAAGATTAGGGATCAACAACACCCCAAATCCACTTTTGTTCCATTCAGAAATATGGTTCCCCAAAGACATCCAACCCCTCAGACTCCTAGAACCGCTCCTATCAAGCATTTGTTTGAAGTCAAGATGCGGGAAGGTAGGGAAAAATGAGTTTGTTATAATCGTGATGATAAATTCACATGGGGACATCAATGTACTGAACAAAATTCCTATTTTTTGGATGTGGCTTCTCCACCTACACTTGAAACTTTTGAAGTTGCTTAGGATCTAGTAGAGGATCACGTCGACATTCTGCAGTCTCCTATTGACCATCATTCTCATGACGAACACCTAGAGATATATCTCCATGCATTAGACGGTGTCACTACCCCGTAAACCATGAGGGTCAAGGGTTTATTCAAGAAGATCCTTTTTACAATACTCATTGATTCTAGTAGCAACAATAACTTCATTGACCCTCAGATTGCTAAACAAGCTAATTGTTTTGTCCATCCTTGCTCCAGCTTTAAAGTCACAGTTTCCAATGGGGGCACCTTACCTTTCAAAATAAAGTGTCACAGTGTGTGTATCTCTATTGGAGATTATAACTTGCACTATAACATGTTTTCAATGACCATAAAAGGTTGTGTTGTGGGGACTCAATGGTTACACATACTTGGACCCATATTATGGGATTTTGCTGAACTATGGATGCATTTTTTAGTCAATGGAAAAAAACACACATTCAATGTCTTACAACCAGGGTCTCTAAGCATCATCAGTTCATATTGCATGGAAAATATCCTTAAGAAGAATTAACATGGTTTCATTACTCTGCTCCATTTCATTCAGATGCAACCTTTAGTAGTCTCAGCTACTCCCTTGGATATTTAATTCCTATGCACCCTTCAAATGCCTGATTTTTCCAAGCCCTTCACTCTTGAGAGTGATGCTTGCGACAATGGACTTGGTGTTTTCCTCTTTCAATATGAACATCCAATTGCATTCACCAATAAATCCCTTTCTGGAAAGAATTTATCCACATCTACATATAAGAAGGAAAGGATTACTATTTTTCCCGCAGTATAGAAATGGCAGCCATACCTCTTAGGGAATCCTTTCTACATCAAGACTGATCACCAGAGTCTGAAATATTTCCTATAACAATGGGTCTCATCCCCAACAAAACAGAAATGGGTTAGCAAACTCAGGGGTTATGACTATGCGATCAATTACAAGAAGGATAAGGACAATCTTATGGTGGATACTCTTTCCCACACATTTGATGCCAATGTTTCTCTTTCAGTTATTGCTATGCCTATTCCAAATTGGTTACAATTTGTTCAGCAAGGCTATGTCAATGACTCATCATTATTTGAAATCATCCAACCATTGGCCAGTAACACTTATGTGGTACCGCATTCCTCTTGGGATGTCTCTTCTCTAAGATACAAGGGTCGTCTGGTGCTTCCCTAAGGCATAGATCTTAAACATGTAGTATTTTAGGAACTCCATGCTTCTCCACCAGCATGGAACTCTAGGTTCATCAAAACATATGAGAGGGCATGATGTCACTTCTTTTGGAAAGGAATACAATGAGAAATTCAACAGATGGTTCCTGAATGTGCTCCTTGTCATCACCACCAGGGTGAAACTACACTCCTTTCTAGATTGCCCGAACCTTTTCCCATCCCTACAAGAATTTGGACATATATTTTGATGGATTTCATTCAAGGGATCCCTAAATATGGAGGGAAGACCTTAATCTTGGTTGTGGTTGATCAGCTCTCTAAATATCGTCATTTTTGTGCTCTCATCCCTCCATATACCACCTCCTTAATCGCAAAAATTTTCATGGACAAGATATTCCTTCTTCCATTGTCTTGGACCACAACGCAACTTTCACAAGTCATTTTCCCCTTAGTGACACCAAACTGAATATGAGTTCAGTTTATCACCTACAAATAGATGGTTCGAATGAAGTCATCAACAACTATTGGGAAAGTTATCTTCGTTGTTTCACCTCTAAAGAACAACATCCGTGGGAAAAGTGGCTCCCTCTCGCTGAATGGTTGTACAATACTTCCTACCATACTGCATCTAAAATGACTCCATATGAAGCAGTTTATGGTCACACACCTCTAGTAATCCTTCGATACACCCCCAACAGTTCACCAGTTTAGGAAGTTGACATGGTTCTTCGAAACCGACATCAAATTCTTCACATTCTGCAGGACAATCTTGACATGGCCAGAACCCGCATGAAACACCAAGTCGATCACCACCATTCTGAGTGGACTTTTCAAGTCGGTGATATGGTTTACTTTGTCTGCAGTCTTACAATCCATTCTCCTTGAAAGTCAAATGGAATCAAACGCTCGCTCCAAATATCTCTGGTCCATATACAGTTCTTCAGAAGACTGGGTTTGTTGCTTATAAATTGGCACTTCCTCCTTCTTCTCGCATTCAGCAAGTGATTGGCACCAACATCAGAGAACAAATTGTTTTACCAAAATGAGATAATGAAGGATCCATCATTCGGATCCAGAGGCCATACTCAATAAGCACACTTGTCATCTTCACTCTTGGTCCATCACAGAGGTCTTAATTCAATGGTACATCATGCAACCAGATGATGCTTCATGGGAACCGCTCCTTCATATTCAACAATTGTTTCCACATCTAAAGCTTTGAGGACAAAGCTTTTTTTTAAGAGGGATGGGATGTTAAGAACCCGTTTCAACCCTCCTCTTTAATTTGTTAGTATATTTTTTCAAACGCATATGATTTGTAAGTCGTCCCATCAGTATGTTATATTATCCCACATTCATGGGGAGTAAGTAATAGTTTTTAAGTTGTCTAGTTATTATGTTGCATTATCCCACATTCATGGGGGTTAATAGCTGTTTAGCCTTAGACTTAGTATATAAGTATGTATTGAGGCTAATGAAAGCATCAAAGAGTTATTTTGTATTGAGTTTTCTCAAGGGAGGCTTACCCCTCGAAGTGGCCTGCGATTAATAAAATCTCTTCTGTGATCCATTATTTCTGTCATAGCATCCATTCTTATTGTTTATTGTAGGAGGTTCTTCCCAAAGTTAGACGAAACTTGAATGTTGTGGTCCAAATAAATATTGTATGTTCCAGAAAGAGGGGACATCAGCTCCAGCATCCTCATGGAATTTCACCTAGTCAAAGCTAAGCAGTAGCATCCTTCGTGATTTCTACAACGATTACCCATTTCATAATGGAAGTGGGAGGTCATTCGTATGGATTTTACTATGGGTCTTCCAAAGAGTAAAAATAAAAATGACTCTATATTTGTAGTAGTTAACAAGTTTTCAAAAGTAGGTCACTTCATTCCAATGAAGTCGACCTACAAGGAGGTTCACATTGTCGACATCTTCTTAAAGGAGATATTCAAATTGCACGAGATACCCAAGGAAATCATCTCTGTTGGTTTGCATGGGCAGACCCGGGTTTACTGTAATTAACCAACAACACCCCTAGCTCACTGGCCCTTTCAGCGACAAACCGCAGACTCAAGTGTCTTCGACCAGGTTCTATGGCAGCCTGGGTGCCTCGTAGCTCTTCTAGCCTGCAGGATCTCTCTCTATCTGCGACGCGCAACTTCCTCTTACTTGCGACAACTCTAGTCCTTATCGCATCGTTGTGCCTCGGGCAACGGCTAACTCCTTCCTACGCTGATTCTCAACCGCAGCGCACCATAGCTCCTCTGCTGGTGCGATACTGCCTCCTTGCAATATCCTACCGCTGCGTCTCAGCGTACTCAGTGCTACTCATTCTGACTTACGGGACTCAATATACAAGGTTGCTTAACTCTGTGACTTTTAACTCTAAGATCTGAACATAGATAAACTCTTATACAAAATACTTAAGGTTTTCAACTTGCATTCATCTTCTATAGTGCTGTAAACTGAATAACGCATACATACATCAAACTGTAAACAAGGCCCATGTGATAACTGATAGTTGCAACAAATAAACACAACATGTAAATCAATCACATAACACACGATTTTAACATGGTTCACCTCCAGGATGGAAGTTACATCCACAGAACTGTGTTTCTATTATAGCTCAGGGGAAGGTAAACACAGTTCTACTGCACCGCATATGCAGCTCGAGATCTTCTGGGTAACTCCATACACAGCCTAGAGCCCTTCTCTCTTAGATCTCTTCTCTACTCTATATTGCACCTCTTACAATATACTCTTCCCTCTCTGTCGATCCCTGCAGATCGTTACATACATGCCCTAAGAGCCAGCTACTGGTTACAGTAAGATAACTACTGCTAATAACAGAACTAGTGCTTGGATTCTATACAATTGTTCAACTATTGTCTAACTGTCTAGCCCACAAAAATGACCAACAGCCCAACCCTTTTACAATACAAAATATATCCCTTTATAGGCGGCCCAAAGTTCTCGCCATTACAACACTGTGTGCCTATCCCAACAGTAACCCAAAACCCTAACTAGTGATAGTCGGCATATCTGTACTTGAGGTAGCCGCTTTTCGTCACACCATAGCTCTCTACAGTCTTCCATGCTTCCCGGCACTGACCATGGGTGCTGTGCACTGCTTCCGTGCTTCTGTCCTTCGTCTTCAATACCTCGGCCTCATTGCTCCTTTTCCTTTATGAGGGTAGTTGAGCCCTCTTGTCTTCCGTCGCTGCCTTCAATGCAATGGGTGAGCTATCTCTTCTTGGCCGCTCAGGTATTGTCGTCTCCCTTGACTTCTCTACCCTAAAAGTCACGGTTTCCAACTTTTCTCTATAGCTAGAAACATGCTACGGGGTCGTAGCTCCATCTTGTCTCCTCTCCGCCAAAACTGTCTGTCCGCTAAACTGGCAGCTTCTTCTGTAGCTGCAGGACCCTGCTCCAACAGTCCCCTAACACTTACTTGTGGCTCGTCCTCAAGCCACTACCAGCGGGCTTCTCCTGTTGTAGCTTCTCCTTGGCTTCCTGTGAGGTCCGTTGAAACTTGTCCCGAAGTCCTGCGACTTCGTTCTCCATAGCTTCGACACGTTCTTGTTAGTTTCTGTAACTTAGTTCGATGGGTTCTCTTATATTTCCTTCCCTTAGTTATTCTCTCGCTCTCGTCGCTTCTGAGACCTTTTAAATATCTCCAGGTCTTGAGAAGTATTCCACAGATATCCTTTCCTCTTTCTCTGGGTTAGAACTTTTATCACAAGGAAAATCTGTATCTTCCAGCCTTCTCAAACATTTCATTCAGTCTGGAACCTACTTATGCAAAAGGTATACAAACCAGGAATTCCATTCCGAGAACAATCCTTTGTCTGCATTTTGAAGTTCTGCTTGTTCGGTTTGTTTTCCCTTTCACTTTTCCCTTCAGCGACTCGCTCCAGGTATTCACGTTGCTCGGGTTCCGCATATTTTCATTCCTGACCTTTGGAACCTCTTGTTCTCCTCTTAGCTGATGAGATAGGTCATCTTCCTTCTGTCGTTGCTTTCTTTTTCTCATTTTTTCTTTCTTCCTCCCGGGATATTTCTTCTCATTGTTCCACCGCTTTGCTTTCTTATCTTCAGTGATCGGCTCGGCTTTCTTCTTCTCTTCAGTAGAGATTTTGATGACATCTTCTACATCCTGTGCTTGAATCCTCATCCTTGGAAATTGTCTTTCCTGTGATATTCCTAATTTCACAACCCTGGGCGGCATTGTCATAGCGGACATACGACCACCAGGGTCGAAATGCCTCATCATGCCTTCTAAAGGTTCCTCCTCGGACAGAACCCACTCGGTGTAAAACACTGGACATGCAATGGCTGCAATCTCTGGAAATCACAGCACTCTTGTAACGAGATTAGCTCTGCACAGGGAAACTGATCGATGCACTCTATAACTCTCAGCTCTTGAATTCTTGCAAATGTAACCCTCCCGAATGACTAATTTCTGCTTTTATGCCGAAGACGATAATCCCGGACGCAATGGTCATCTAGACTAAATCCATCGGTCATATTAATTGCATGGACAAGACCACACCCGTCATCTGATCCTCAATAAATGCTGAAATCCGATCAAATTTCCCTCGGAGTGTGTGTGTACAGGCGCTGGTCTCATCGAAGATTTACCAAATTTGGAAAATTGATTATACTGCTGCCCAATCCACGGTAAGATATACCGGTCATTTCTTCATTAACTGCCTGTCAGAAGGCGACCTGACTAGCCCTCTGTTTTCTTGCGAAAGCAGGTACATGGCACAGAGAGACATCGCCTTGCTACGATGCAACACCGCATCCTCTACCCTAAACAAACTTAAGCGCCCCCTTTTTTTTTTCCACAGGTCACTGATGACTTGTGCAAAATGAACCGTCCTTATGCCATTCCTTATACTTAGAATACCTGCCGGTGTAGACTAATTCCCGGTGCGATGCCTCCTTTCAACTACACTGGACATCTGCACCACATAAGCTATCTAGGCTAGGACTGAGAAGTGGGGTGGTTGTCACTATAAAGCTTGAGCCTACTGCCATTAATCAATGTGGGAAGAAGCTCCCCATTTAGTTTGTTGAGCTGAACGACACCTCCCTCTGTAACTTGCCGTATCTGGTATGGCCCCAGTCAATGCGTCTTGAACTTCCCTGGAAACTTAATAAACTTACTGTCATAGAGGAGTACTAGGTCTCCGATCTGAAAGGTCTTACTCTTAATGTGCCTATCATGCCAAGCTTTTTCTCGTGCCTTCTACACTTTCTGATGGAAGCCAGTGATGAATCTGTCTTCCTCTAAGGCAAGCAACTGCGCTAGCCTTTCATCCACTGTGTATGTATCAGTCATTCCGGTAATCTGAGCAATCCGTAAGGTGGGAAGAATATACTCCATAGGCATAACAGCCTCCTATCCATACGCCAAACTGAAAGGTGTGTGTCCTGTAAGTTTCTTGCATGTGGTCCTATATGCCCATAATACACTGTTAACTCTGAGGTCCCAATCATTCCTTTGGTTGTTGCAGATCTTTGTAAGAGCGTTTTCTAAAATCTTGTGAAAGGCCTCCACTGTACCATTAGCCTGTGGGAGGTAGGGAGTGCTCTTATGGTGCTGAATCTGAAATTCTTCCGTCAAGGACTCAATGGTGCGGTTCAAGAAATGTGTTCCTTGGTGACTCATCAAAATTACTGGGCATCCAAATCTACTAATGATGTTTTCAAAAAGGAACTGTACGGCTGTAGTAGCATCACAATTTCTTACTACTTTGGCCTTCGTCCATCTGGTGAGGTACTCTATTCCAGTGATGATGTATCTCACACTAGTGCGTTTTCCTGGTGGGTTGATAGGACCCACAAAGTCTATAGCCCACTTGTCAAATGCGCGCAACCTAACCTACGGTCGCAGCGGCATTTCATCTCGTTGTGAGGGTTTTCCTACCCTCTGGCAGATATCGCAGCATCTGCAGAAGTCCTTAGTGTCCTTATGCAACGTAGGCCACCATAATCCTGCAGCTAGGATTTTCTACGCACTCGGCTTTCCTGCGAAATGACCTCCTGCGGTTCCTGAATGTGCCTCTCTGATGATAACGTCTTTTTCATGTGGCATTACACATCTACGCAGGACTTCATCTGGACCTAACTTGTATAATTGTCCTGCGAGCAGGGTGAAGTCTGCTGCTCTAATAACCAACTGCTTCTTTTGCTGCTTAGTCAACTCGTCAGGTGCTAATCCTGTAGTGAGAAAGTAAATGATATCAGCATAGTAGTCGTCTGTGATCTGGATAGAAAACAACTGCGCATCTGGCAAATTGTCCTCTAGGTTACTTGGCTCTTCTCCTGAGTCTATCCTCGACAGGTGATCAGGTCCAGTGTTCAATCTTCCTAGTTTTACAATGATTTCAAAATCATACTCTTGAAAGAGGAGTAACCATCTGCAAATTCTCCCTCGTAACACTAGCTTATTGACCAGATACTTCAATACGGAATGGTTAGTAAACATCTTGAACGAGGCACCCAATAGGTAGTGCCTGAACTTCTGCAGCGCACACACCATAGCTAAGCCTTTTCTTTCTGTCGTGGTGTAGTTCTTTTCTGCTGTCGATAGCTTTCTACTGGAATATGTGATAGGATGATTAATATCCCCTTCTCCTGGTTGCGTTAAAACAACCCCTAGTGCGATGCCAGATGCATCCACATGTACATGGAACAGCTTAGTCCAGTCTGGAAATACTAAGATGGGTGTTGTAACCATCTTCTCTTTAAGGGTGTCTAGGCTCTGCTGGCATTCCTCGTTCCATAGGAATTTTACATCTTTCTTTAACAATTTCTCCATTGGTGTTGTAATCTTTGTGTATCCCTTGATGAATTTTCTGTAGTACCCGGTATGACCAAGTACTGTTCTCAATTGTTTGACTGAGTTGGGTGCTGGAAGATTTACAATGATGGCGATCTTTGCGGTATCTACCATCAAGCCTTGTCTGCAAACAATGTGACCCAACAAAATACCAAATGGTGCACAAAATATACATTTCTTCAAGTTCATAGAAATCTGGTACTGCCTACATTTCTCTAACATCAGTCTTAAATCTCCTATGTGCTTTTCAATTAATCCAAATACAGTCCAATCATCAAAATAAACTTCTAGGAATTTATGGATGTATTTTTTAAATATAGCAACTACTACTCTAGAAAAGATAGCTGGTGCATTCTTAAGACCAAAAGGCATTACCGTATACTAGAATGAGCCCCATTCTGTTGAAAAGGTGGTCTTGCATCAATCTTCTAGACGGATTCTAATCTGGTGATAGCCTGAAAAACCATCAGTGAAGGAGTAGACCTCCTGTCCTCCCACATTGTCTAACACCTCGTCAGTGAACGGTGTCGAAAATGGATCATGAAGCGATGCATCATTGAGTTTGCACAGATTGACACAGATCCTAATGTCTCCTTTAGTTTTCTTTTCTTGTACGACCATGGGACTAACCCATTCGCTCTCTTCTACGGGCTCAATGATGCCTGCTACTAGCATCTTATCGATCTCATCCTTAACTTTTTCTTTATAGTGTGGATTTAATCTATATGGACGTTGCTTGACTGGTCTAGCATCCTCCTTCAATGGTATTCTCATTACTCCCAAGTCTCTGACTATTCCCTTCATCTCTGTGAACTTGTTGGGAAACAGGTCCTGATAGTCATGTAGCAAGTCTACAATATGTCTGACTATTTCATCGTTCCAATAGTCTCCGATAAAGGAAAACGTTGGTTCTGTATCTGTGCCAATATTGATCTTTTTAATCTTAATGGGCTCTGTGATTGCTAGAATTTATAACTGTGGTCCCTCAACATCGCGGGTCCCTTCTGACTCCGAAATGTTGGTGTTGCGAGGATCCTCATCCTCATCCTCTGGTTCTGCTCCAAAGTTATAGAACTCAAGCGCATCTTTTAATTGAATGGCCCACTCAGGCTAAGTCTGTGCCGATAGGATACAATCCTCAAATATCTTGATCTTTATTATATCTAGGGCCTAGTCAACACTTGGGTACTCAGATTCGAAAGGAAAGGTGAGTAGAAAGCTGTCTATTATAAGTGGCCATGTAGTTGTTCCCTTGCGCAGTTCAGTCTCTGTGTACCAGTTCCTTGGAACTGTGTCCAAAGTGTGAATGAATCGGTGAACCCATTCATCCTCAGGAATGTTCAACCAATTCTGTTCGCATGCCTGAATATGTGATCTGGGGTCACTTTCTCCTGTGTACTTCTGCTGGACATACTCTCTGTCGATAGAAAATCTGATCACCATCAATCTCTTAATATCATCCCATGATACGATATTCTCTTTATGTTCACACCACCATCTTGCAGGTGTGGCTCGTACTGCAAGATCCATAGCTGCGATCCTCTGCTCGTGAGGAATTTGTTGTTCAAACTGCTTGAGAAAGTCCTGGATATCCATTAGACCATGAAACCATGGAATCTCATTGATCTCTGTGCCAATCCATCGCAGTGACTTAGTCAAGTATGTGCATCTGCGCGCTGAGACTTCGTGAAGTCTGTTTTGCCAATTCTCTAGACCAACATCTGAATTTAATGTGCATGAGCTGTCGCATCGCCAACTAATGTTCCCTTCCATAGTCAGATTGATGTAGTCGCTCTGGTTCGCAGTCATTTGATAGGGGCTCTCTATGTTACATGCCTCTTCCTCTGCTCTAATAGGTTCAATATATCTCGGACCCTGAAAAGGATCCAATGGTACGATGACCCATATTTGCACGTCCTAAAAGGTCATTTGTCTTCTCTTTAGGTCGATAACGGCCATGTTATCGATCGCCTAATCAATGCCTAGTAGTGCTGGATATGGTCTACTATTTCCAATGATTTCTATAACTTCAAAGTCCGCGAAGCTGCGAAATCTGTCAATGTCAACTGGCACTTGCGGTAATCGACCCAGGGGTGATACTCGCTGCTGATTAGCTAATCTCAGATGGATAGGTGATCTAACTAACTTAGGGCTACCCATCTGTTCCCATGTCTGCTTAGTCAGAACATTTACGTCTGATCCTAGATCTAGGATCACCTCATCCATTTCGAATTCTCCAATCTGTGCTGTGAGTTGCATCTCTCTTCCTGTTCTTGTATGTCCTGTAATATTATGAACAACACGCTGTGTACTGCTCATGAAAGAAGATGGCTGACACTGATCTATGATGTACTGAAGTTCTCCGATAGCTTGCTCATTTCTCATGAGTTTTAAACAGCTCCGCAGGAAGGATTGTACACTTCCTGTCATATCATCCTCATCGCATGTGCCCGATGTGGTAGCTTGCGATATCTGTACAGGGCTAACGCCAGAAGGTGCTTGCTACGGTATGCCTCTAAATGGTGGTACTTGCAATGCTGATTGCATAGGGTCATCAAAGAAAGTCTTAGCTTCCTAAAATGTTTGTTTATTCTTCTGCAGGTCAAGTGGTGCTGCTTTGTTAGGAGCTCTACGCACCCACTCCTGACCTGTGTTCTTTTCATTATCTGGTGATGTCCCACTGGTGGAAACACCGCTGCGATTCACAATGTTGACTCTTGGTTCTGGATCTTCCTACTCAGCAGTAATAAGCTGGATGTTCCAGTGTGGTGCTGGCTTAGGTTCTCTGATCTTAGCTATCAATGTAGGATCTTAGCTATCAATGTAGGACACTCCTCTATAGTGTGATCATAATATTTGCAATAGTTACATGTAGTGGTGGGACTCTGACAGTCTCTAGCATAATGTCCTACAACGCCACAGTTGTAGCAAGTAACTGGTCCGCGACCAAGACCAAAGCCTTCTCCATGGCCAAAGCCTCCTCCGCGTCCTCGTCCTCTGAATTCTTCTCCATGGCCACCATAAGCCGGATCATGTTGTGGTCCTGCTACTGGACCCTGTGGTTCTGATTGGAATCTCTATATATCTTGCTTTGCTCCTACCATGAGATCATAGGCTCAGCAATCGTGTTCATCATGGCCTACAGACTTGCAGAAGACGTAGTATAAGTTCATAGGTGTCTGCACGTACTTCTGAAGTAGAGGGCACTGCTGAGGTAGATGTCCTCGTGTTTTGAATATTTCACACCACGGCTCGTTGGTCTGTGGTAAGGGGTTTGGAGCCCCTGTCGCTATATATTCTACAAAGACTGGACAGTTGTCTTTAGTATGGCCTCGTGCTTTACATCTTACGCACCATATGTCTTGTGCAACCTCTTTTCCTTTCTTAAGCTCATGCAACTGTAACGTGAGATTAGCCAACTGATTTTGTAGATTTGTCATGCCTGTGCTGGTTTCAGCTAGAGGTGAAGCCTCTAGTTTCATTGCCATCTCCAATGCGTCATCCTGCGTCTGGAGTTTCTGCTGCATTAATGGTAGTCTGATGTGAGGGAGCAGCGCTACAATAAACCATTCTTTATGCTGCTCTGGCGCAAACTCAAAGCTGACTTGGTCTACCAGGGATTTGAATTTCTGATCAAAGTCCCACACTGACTCTGTAGGTAACTGTTTGATATCTTTGAGCTCTGTAATGCACTATGAATCAGACTTAGGTTTCTTAAACTCTTTAATCATGGTTGTCTTGATCTGTACAAGTGTTCTGGGTACTGTGGTATACTTCATATACCATGTTAAGGCTCGATCTCTTAGCGTAGTGACCAACTGTACAAGTTTAATGGTATCGTCATTGATGGTTTTAATGGTCCCACATGGCTTCACATAGATACCAATGCTTCTCTGGGTCCTCTGCCCCTGTACCCTTAAAAATAGGTAGCTTCATATCATCCCCCATTCTATTTCTACGCGGTGGGTGTTGATTTGATGTGCTACTACCACTCGGTGGTGTAGTTGAAGGTGATGTAGCAGTGGTAGGTACTGTCTGCGAGCTACTGGATGGAGTTCCTACGGGATTGCTCTGAGTCCCGATCTATTTCTGTGGGGTGTAAGGGTGGTAAGGGATACCTTCCTCTGTTCCTTCTGTGGTACTATGACTCTGTTGTCTAGTATTATCTGGACTATCTTCAAATATGGGAGATCTGAAATCTACTTTATATTTCTTTCCACTACATGTTAGTCCAATGTCATCAAGATCACTTTGAAACTCTTGTGACATTACTATCTCTACTTATTCATCTGAAACTAGATCCACTGTTCATTTTTCATGTAATAGCATCTTAATGGACAAATTTAAGGATTTTAGGTACTTACCGTGATATCCTTTGAAGAAGTAGTGCTCAGCCTCGCTGAAGCTTTTTCTCTGGTCGACTGCAAACTCTGTGATGAAGCCTTCTAGCACACTCGCAATCCAGAAGTCTAGTGCCCTCGTAATGGGATTATCAAGGTTCTGTACGATCTGAATCAACTCCGGTGTCCAGATAATGTCTCTTTTCTTCTTGAATATGCTTGTATCAGTCAACTTTGATAACCAGTCGTAAAGCTCGTTCCCAAAGGTCGCAAAAAATATCGCATGCAGGTCTGTAACGATATGTTTTTGTAACCAGGCATCTGTACTCAGTTTAGGACTCCTGTTCTCTCGTTTGGAAAACTCTTTCTGGTTAGACCAAACCCACTCATTGAGTTCGTCTCTAGTAGGCCGCCACCAGAACATCAATGCTCAGTTTGTTCAAAACCGATAACGGAACCGTTTGTTGGTCTGCATGGGTAGACCTGGGTTTACTGTAATTAACCAATAACACCCCTAACTCACTGGCCCTTTCGGCGACAGACCGCAGAGCGGCCTAAAGTCTCACCTGAAGTGATTCTAATGGGTTGGCCAATAGACTCAAGTGTCTTCGACCAGGTTCTGTGGCATCCTGGGTGCCTCACAGCTCTTCTAGCCTGCGGGATCTCTCTCTATCTGCGACGCACAACTTCCTCTTACTTGCGACAAATCTAGTCCTTATCGCATTTCCGCACCTTGGGAAACTTGTAACTCCTTCCTACGCTGATTCTCAACCGCAGCGCACCACAGCTCCTCTGCTGGTGCGATACCGCCTCCTTGCGATATCCTACCATTGTGGCTCAGCGTACTCAGTGCTACTCGTTCCGACTTACGAGACTCAATATACAAGGTTTCTTAACTCTGCAACTCTTAACTCTAAGAGCTGAACATAGATAAACTCTTATACAAAATACTTAAGGGTTTCAACTTGCATTCATCTTCTATAGTGCTGTAAACCGAATAACGCATACATACATCAAACTTTAAACAAGGCCCATGTGATAACTGATAGTTGCAACAAATAAAAACAACACATAAATCAATCACATAACACACAATTTTAACATGGTTCACCTCCAGGATGGAAGTTACGTCCACAGAACTGTGTTTCTATTATAGCTCAGGGGAAGGTAAACAAAGTTCTGTTGCACCGCATATGCAGCTCAAGATCTTCTGGGTAACTCCGCACACAGCCTAGAGCCCTTCTCTCTTAGATCTCTTCTCTACTCTATATTGAACCTATTACAATATACTCTTCCCTCTCTGTCGATCCCTGCGGATCGTTACATACATGCCTTAAGAGCCAGCTACTGGTTACAGTAAGATAACTACTGCTAATAACAAAACCATAGCTTGGCTTCTATACAATTGTCCAACTATTGTCTAACTGTCTATCCCACAAAAATGACCAACAACCCAACCCTTTTACAATACAAAATATATCCCTTTATAGGCGGCCCGAAGGTCTCGCCATTACAACACTGTGGGCCTGTCCCAACAGTAACCCAAAACCCTGACTAGTGATAGTCGGCATATCTGTACTTGAGGTAGCCGCTTTCTGTCACACCACAGCTCTCTATAGTCTTCCATGCTTCCCGGCACTGACCATCACTAGTGGAAAATGAGAAATTAGTGACCAAAAAAATGACCAAAATCCGCATATCAATGACCACTTTTGGTTTGGCGATCGCTGGTGGCTAATTTACGGTCTTTTATTACGCGACCAAAATTGGTCATTTATAGCTTGTCAGTTGGTCATTAATTTGGTCATATACTTGGTCATTAATTTGGTCAATATTTGAATCAACGC
>LPNX010965856.1:725264-761629 GCA_001517045.1 Pseudotsuga menziesii | reverse complement strand
TATGGATGCTTGAGTTTGAGCTAAATGTGGATCCTATATCTTTCTTTGAATTCAAATTCTCTAATTCATAGTGTCTTGTCATCCCACTTAAGGGGTTTCCTTCTAGGCTTGTTTGCAAGATCGGGGAAGGTATTGATATTCACATCACCACCCTTTGAGGGTAGGTTGAGTACATGGACTAATGCTTTAATCTAGGGTTGGGTTACTACGTTGATGTGTTTGATCTCACTTGTTCCACATGTTGTTTTGGAGTTTCCATAGAGTTTTCTTTTTTCATATTGCTATAAAGGGTGATTTTAAATGTTTTTACAAGAAGGGTTTCATTGTTTCCCAAGTACATGCAAATGGTATGTGTGTTGACAAGTCATATAACAAAATGTCAGTTTCTTTTAATCCAATACATTGGATTCATCAATAATTGTCCAAATTTTGAAAAGTGGGTGGAAATTGTAATTAAGATCAACACATATTCAATCATAGGTAAATATGCTCTTTTGAACTCAATTTATGTACGATTTAATAATTCTACCAAATATATTTCCAATATTTTTAAACAATTATCGAATCCACTAAAAAATCATAATAATGTTGTTATTATTGTTTAAAGTTAATTTTATATATATATAAACATAAACTTAAAAATCCAACTAAAATATAACTTTAGAAGAGAAGAGAACTTTAGAAGAGTGAAGAGAGATTAAGGATATTTTAGATGAGTATTTATGGTTTTTTATAAGTGAATGACATCTTCCTAAATTCTATAAATCTTGTTACATTAATAGGTGCTTATATTTTAGATTTTGGGGTGGACTAGCATAATTTGTACATTTTACTAAATTCTACTAAATTCATTGTCAAATTTGTAAGTTTTTTCATTGCCGAAGTGACAACTAAAAATGACCAAATAAATGACCAATTGTTATGTGGTCATTTTTAGTCTAGATATCCCGTGACCAAATTTGGTCATTTATCTTGGTCGTTTTTAGTTGGTTTTTATTCCGTGACCAAAAGTGGTCATTTATCTTGGTATTTTTTAGTTATCTCACTTAAATTTATCAATTTTGGTCATTTATCCCTTGAAAAAAACTGTGGTGACCAAAAATTTTGGTCTCCTGGTCGCTAATCTCTCATTTTCCACTAGTGCATGGGTATTGTGCACCGCTTCCCTGATTCTATCCTTCCTCTTCAATACCTCAGCCTCGTTGCTCCTTTTCCTTTATGAGGGTATCTGAGCCCTCCTGTCTTCCACTGCTGCCTTCAATGCAGTGCGTGAGCTCTCTCTTCTCGGCCGCTCAGTTACTGTCGTCTCCCTTGACTTCTCTGCCCTAAAATTCACGGTTTCCAGCTTTGCTCTGTAGCTAGAAACATGCTACGGCGTTGTAGCTCCATCTTATCTCCTCTCCTCCAAAACTGTCTGTCCGCTAAACTGGCAGCTTCTTCTGTAGCTGTGGGACCCTACTCCAACAATCTCGGATCGAGATACAAAGTTTACTAGAAACTTTTGGAGATTCTCATTCTCCAAATTGGAGATGCAATTAAAATTTAGTACTACTTACCACCCATAGACAAACAGGAAGACAAAAGGGGTAAACCATATTTTAGAAGACATGCCTAGGATGTATGTCATGAACAACCACACCAATGGGAGGATTATCTGCATCTTGCAGAATTGGCATATAACAATAGATACCAGACCTCCTCCAAGATGAGTCCCTTCGAGGTACTCTATGGAAAAAAGTGTAGAACACTGGTTACTTGGGATATCCCGGTGGATCGACTCATTTTCAAACCCAACTTACTAAAGTAATTGGAACAATTTTTCATTAAGGTCCAACTGCTAAAGAAGCACGAGACCTCTAGAATAGTTATGTAGATAAGAAAATAAAAGACAAATATTATCATATAGGCGACCATGTTTACTTAAAGGTAAAATAAAAGAGCAGCTCGTTAAGCTTGGGAAGGTGCGAAAAGTTGGAACCAATATTTTGTGGAACCTTTGAGATACTGGCCAAGAGAGGGCCAATGGAATATGAACTAGCTTTACGTGCTCACGTAAGAGTTCATAATGTTTTCCATGCATCCATTAAAGAAATATGTATATGATATTAAAAATATGATTGATTCGTCCTTCTTACGGGTGGAACCTAAAGGGGAGTTTGTACCTGAACACCTTCATATACTGACCAAGAGAGAGTTGCAACTCAGGAAGTGCACCATATTCTAGTTGAAAGTCAAATGGAAACACTTTGAGGCCGATGAGGTTACTTGGGATAATGAATCCACCATGAGAGAGGCTTACTTCCCCTTGTTTCATGATTTCATTCCTAGTCCTTAGAACACCAAGGACGGTGTTGTTCTAAGCGGGGAGAGATGTAATATCCCAAATTTTTGACTTGGCACTTATGGGTATAACTCCCATTGCATGTGATATTTCTTTGATATTAATTTTTGTATATTGGGAATAAGACCCCACTGCACATGAGAATGATGATTTGTTTAATATATTGGGAATAAGGAAAATGCATATGTTTTATCTATATGATTTAATCTATTGGGAATGGAACCTAAAGAACATAATTAATGAGATGTTTGTGTTGCACAAGAAGCTCTCGACCACATGAGTATTTTATGTTTGTGTTAAGTGAGAATATCTGGATCACATGTGTACTTGATGTTTGTGTTGGTGAGAGGATCTAGATCACATGAGTATTTGATATTTTTTTTGAGAAAGAAGCTCTGGAGCATATGAGTTATGAAAGCTTTGTGTTGAGCATGAAGCTTTAGAGCACATGAAAAGATAAGAATTGGAAGTGTTATGCATAAGCACTAGAGAATTCCAATTTGATGTTGAGCATAATCTCTTGAACATAGTATCCTTGGCGATTATATCCCTAAGTGTAGTGTACAAATACATCCTAGCATTAGTGTTGAGCAAGGAGCTCTGGAATTGCACTAAGTTGTAACTTCCTATTTCTTAACATTGAGTATGGGCTCTGAATAAATGCTAGGAGTTACTGAAAAATTAATATGTTTAGTGAAAATGACTATGATAAAACATTGATCTCATCTTAATTATTTTTAAGTGATTAAATGAAATTTTGAATTTGTGTGTCTCATCAAGTACTCAAGAACTACCATGTTATACGAGCTAATCCAACATGCAAGGAGGTTTAGATTTGCCTAACCTAATTGACCTATCCCCTATGTGAATTCCATAATAAAGAAGTTAATATAAGCTAAGAAGAAAAGTATCATGTGATTCAGGATCATGTTATATGATACCCAAAGTAAAAATGTTAACAATGGTATATGTGTATATAGTTTATATATAATGTGAATAAAAGAGTAAGCAAATGTATTAATAATAGTAACTATAAATAAGAATGAAAGGATCTATGTATTATTAATTATTACTAATATTAATTAAATATTTAAATACCTAAAAGAGTAAAAATAGGAACTAGTCAAAGAGTTCCTAAGTTAAAATAAATAAATATTAAATTCACCTAAATTAAGTAAAAAGGGTTACTTCAAGAAAACAAATGATTCTTGATTTAACTGCAACTTTTCCTAAAGTTTGTCTATAAAGACCCATGCCAAAGAGAGGCTTGGGGATATTTTGATTTTCCATCTATGCTACCTAATTATTATTCTCAAGAGAGTTCTTCGAGAGCATTTTTCCCAAGAGGAAAATCCAAATGGTAAAGAACCTATTATCCTATATAGGGAAGCCTTTCCTTCAGATCTATAAGCTACTTTCATGTTGGAACCAGCTCAAGGGGATCCAGATTGAAACCGGGAATGTTTTTGGGACAGGGTTGGCTGGAATGTGGTAGTTTCCAACTTATTTGGCTAGCATAACTGAGGTCAGAATTGTCTCTGTTCTTGTTAATATTATGTGCTTGAGTGTGTAGGGTTTTTTTCCAGCCATTAAAATAGCTTCAAACTGTATGTATGAGGTTTATTTATCTTCCTTACAGTGTATATAGTTTTCTTATTAAATGAAGGGATTAAAATATGGAATGAAAAATTGTATATTATAAGCTTGTTGTAGCTAGGTTTATTTTGTTTACAAAACCCTAAAGAGCAGCAAGGTTTATTTTGTTTACATAACCTTGAAGAGAAGCTAGGTTTATTTCATTTACATGTTCATAGAAACCCTAGAAGTAGATATTATGCTACATGATTGTTTTTTTTGCTTAATCATCATTACCTAGTTAGGAAAATATAGGTTATATTTCCTAAGTATTGTTTCTAGATTGTCACATATGCTTTTATCAGATTTCAAAACCATAGAAAAAAATATGGTCTCTATTATTTTAGTATTACTCTTGCTATCATTCAGTGTAATTTTTTAACAAAGTTTATATTATTTAAGATAACTATATTCCTGGTTATTGTTCAAACTTAGATGCAAAAGTAAAATAGAGTTTACTTAAAGACAAACAATATTATAAAAACGAAACCATAGGTCAAATCTCTCACATTCCTAAAACAATTCCAATACTCTAAAACTTAATTTATTAAGCGGTGGGAGATTTCATATTGCCAACATATAATATTATTCCATTTACTTAAAATTCATTCTTAAAATAGATTTATCAAAAATGCTTTACAACCTTCAAACTGAATACTAAATCTATGTTAAAATAAAATATATCCTAAACACTATTCACAGACTTGAACATAATCAAATACTATTTCTATGTTAAAACATAAATGGTTAAAAGTCTTAATAAAACCTATACAATTTCCATTTCAAAACCCTCTATACAAGAGCCCATGTTTCGAAACCTGTTAAGGTTGGCCGGAGGAAAAAGAAGTGTTACAAAAATATCTACTACTATAAACAAAGACCAAGAACCAAACAAATAATTATATAAATCAATTTATTAATCAACGGAGTCACACCATGATCAAATCCTGTGGAAAGACATTTAAAAACTACCAACATAATCCATTTATAAACCCAAGATCGAATCATTAGAAGAAATTTCAACTCAAAATGGGCCTTTTAACTCTAATTCAAATTCCATATCATCATGTGTTAGCCAATTAAATTGCTTTAAATTTGAAATACCGTATAGGTCATAAACAGCCATTTAATATAAATTTGGGTATAGGTATCATATAAAAACTAATTTTTGGTTTGTATTTTTGAGATATCTCCCCGTGTTTTTACTCAAATTTTGTTTAGGAGAGCCTATTGGATGCGGAATTAAATTCTGCATTGAATGCATACCCTCTCGGCATACTTTTAATGGACCCCGCTACCCCAAAAAATAGGACATACCTAAAAAAACATTTTTTTTCAGGTATTTCTTGTTTTTGGGATAGCAGGGTCCTTCAAAAGTATGCTGAGTGGGTACTTGTTGGATGCAAAATTTATTTCTGCATCCAACAAGCACCCCTGATCGAAATTTGAGTAAAAACATGGGGAGATATGTTGAAAATACAAACAAAAAAGTTGTTTTTTTATTTTCTTCCTCCAAAATTAATAAATATTATTTTATTAATTTGTTTAGGAGGCCCATTTTGAGTTGAAATTTCCTCTAATGCTTGAAGTAAAAACATAACGTCATTTTAAACACTACAAGTGTTAGGATAGCCCAGGATCGAACCTTGTAGGTATCAATAAGAAAGAGAAACATACTAACACTGCAACATACACAATGAATGGTTTTCATATTTCTGGTTGCGCACTAGGTTTTCATTGTAAATCATCCAAATACATAAAACAGAGCCATGCTCTACCCATTCATTCCAACTTCATATAAATTAAACTAATAAAATATATGGCTGTGTATCCATCTAAAGGCTGAGTCTAAAACTTCCAAACTCACGGCTTTAAAGAGAAACAACAGCTTTAAAACAAATAATTAAACCCTAGTATCACTGAATACATAGTCATGGCATATTAAACATAGAAACCATATGTGCAGGAAGTATGTTAATAGAAGGGCCGATCCAAGCTCATAGTTGTAATAATAAATCCCAACCACAATAATAATCCACACATTCCATAATTATAATGCATAAAAAGTAAATTAACATAGTAACGAATTACATAGAGCCATTGCTTGCAATGGCACTGTAATTCCAAATTATTCACATTAATAAAATCCAAAAACAGAGCTCTTCCATTAAAACATTAAACCCACATGATTGAAACAAAACCCAAAATTTATTTATAGAGTCGAGTCTTCGTCTAGAAAGACACGACTCACCTAGAGTCTTTACACTTGAAACTTCATAGAAAAAGTGAAATACAGTCACATCCCTTGGATTCCCAAACTATAAAAAGGACCCAAACCAACTATCACACCTCGTAATAAAAATTACACAAAGATAGACCCTCCCAAACTAGAGTGCAATAATTTGTCCAACATATGCGCATAGGTAAGGGCCTTTGCATTTCACAGCGATTACCCTCTTAAAGGGTTGCATAGACCATCTAGAGAGACACCTTCAATCCATTTTTCGAATCATCCATGTCACCTGTAAACCAAACATGTAGTGCTATGAGGATTATTATAAACCTCAACAAAAGAAAACAACGAAAACAAGATTGTGAAACCATGTTCACATCATACATGTCAGTGAAAGGGAAGATTGTTGCTGCATGCAGCATAAACACTTGAGAGACCACAATCACACAACAACGAGAGGAATAACCAAATGAGTTACCCAAATGAATATACCAGCGCATGAGGCTCAATTCCCATGCTTTCCCAGTAGCATTAAAAGCGCCATCCTTTCCTCCACTACTCACAAAATACAAACCCAAAGTTCCATAGTTCATCCAACACCATTTTCGTATAGTCCACCACCTTAGAATTAAATCCAGAGAGACACCTTCAATCCATTTTTTGAATCATCCATGTCACCTGTAAACCAAACATGTAGTGCTATGAGGATTATTCTAAACCTCAACAAAAGAAAACAACCAAAACAAGATTGTGAAACCATGTTCACATCATACATCTCAGCGAAAGGGAAGATTGTTGCTGCATGCAGCATAAACACTTGAGAGACCACAATCACACAAACAACGAGAGGAATAACCAAATGAGTTACCCAAATGAATATACCAGCGCATGAGGCTCAATTCCCATGCTTTCCCAGCAGCATTAAAAGCGCCATCCTTTCCTCCACTACTCACAAAATACAAACCCAAAGTTCCATAGTTCATCCAACACCATTTTCGTATAGTCCACCACCTTAGAATTAAACCCCTAGATAAACCCTCCATTGCAACATTAAGGCATAGTTTTATGGAATATGAAATATGCCATAAATAGTTTATACATATCCTATAACTCTTCCAAGCACTTCTTATAAAGTTTTCCATGGGATATAGATCATGCCTTCAACCCTAGGTTTATTACTTTAAATAGTTACATTATAAAAACTGAATATCAAAGTGTATAAGGTTGCATAAACTTAAACATAATAATAATGACGACCATAGATCTAGGCCATACATTTTCAAACCTTGCATAAACATAGAACGTAAGAACCTCTATGTCAGGAATTTAGTCCTCTTATCTTCAACTATGAATAGGATAGTGTGGAAAAGTTATCATGCTGTAGGATGTTGTTAGTTTTCACTGTCATAAATATATTTCTCCGACAATGTAGTGTACACAAAAGAGGAATCCTGCATTAGTTCACAATGAACTAAGTAAACCCCGTAAAAGTAGGAGGAACCCTTTTAGCTCTACAGGTGGTCCCTTAAGGGATAAACACCTCATGACTCCACCCTTTGATAGTTAAAGGAAAGTCAAAACTTTTAATAAATAAAACAATAAATGAAGTACTAGACGTATAAATAGGAAGTAAGACATAACTGAACAAGCATACGCAATGTACAATATCAGTAATACCAGCAGAGTAATCATATAAACAAATCCATGTAACATAACCATATCACATAAACATGTCATCTTTACATAGGAAAATACATGAAAAGGGAAATATGACTTGTGACACTAAGATCTAGTAAACAATGATAGATACATTCTGCAAAAGATAAATAATGTCCATGAAAGGTAACATTTAACCATCTTACAAAATTTTCTTTTATTTTCAAATTTTGGGGACATTACAAAATCAAAGGTATTATAGATATAAATTTAAATGTTTCTATTGTAAGAAATTTGAGAATTCTTCTAACAAGTGATGGAAGACGCAAGCAGATACTAGTAAGATGTCAATGCACATCAGAGAGGAGATTGAAAATTAAGAGAATCATATATTTTTAACATGTAATGTCACCCAAGAAAGTTCAAAAGATATATGGTTCTTGGCCAGTGCATGTAGCAACCACATGACTCGAAAAAAGGAAATATTTTCAATTCTAGATACAAGAATACAGTAGGAAGTGAACTTAGGTAATGATGGTAAGGTAAACATTAATCGTAAAGGTGTGATTGTTGTATATGCGAATAATGGTAAAAGAAGAAAAATTCATGATGTTTATTGGGTTCCTAGTTTATTGTGTAATTTATTGAGTGTTGGGAAATTGTTAGGAAAAGAATACAGAGAGTTCTTTAAGAACAAAGTATGAACTATTTAGGGAAAATATCCAAGTAAGAAATTGATACCCACAATAGAGATGACAAAGAATATAATGTTTCCATTGATTATGAGAAATAATCTGAATAAATATTTGAATTCTTATAAAACTAAGAGTTTAGATCAATCATGGTTATGGCATTTGAGGTATGGTCATTTACATTTTGGTGGATTATATTTTCTATAGAAGAAGCAGATGGTAAAAAGGTTTCCTAGTATTGAGCATCCAACAGGTTCATGTCAGAGTTTCATATTGGGAAAGCATCGTAGAGAGAAAATTATTTATGGAGTCTCATACAGAGAAAAAGCACCATTAGAGCTGGTACACATAGATTTGTGTGGACCAATGCAAACACCATATTTGACTGGTAAGGTTTATTTTATGTCTTTCATTGATGATGTTAGTCAAAAAACATGGGTGTATTTGTTGAAATAGAAATCTCAAGATTTTGATGTGTTTAAAAGTTTTAAAGCTATGGTTTAAAATGAGAGTGGAATATTTATTAAAGTCTTGATATTAGATAAAGGAGGTGAGTATATGTCAAATGAGTTTATGGAATTTTTGAAATACTATGGAATTAAAAGACAGTTTACTGCTCGCTACACTTCACAACAAAATGGAGTAGAAGAAATAAAGAATTGAACCATCATGAACATGGCTCAAAGTATGATGAAGGAGAAGCATCTCCCCAATTAATATCGGGGAGACATTGTTACTTGTTTAGTATACATTCTAAACAAAATCCCAACTAAGAGCATGAAATATTGAGTACCCCAGCTAGCATGGAGTGGTAAGTGTAGAAATATATCTCATTTAATATTTTTTGGGTGTGTATCTTATGCACATGTACCTGAAGAGATGAGGAGAAAGTTAGATGACAAAAGTCATAAATGTATTTTTGTTGGATATAGTGAAGAATCTAAAGCATATAGACTCTACAATCCCATCACCAAGAAGTACGTCATCAGTAGAGATGTGGTTTTTAAGGAAGAATAAGCACTGGATGGAAGCATAGATAAGTTAGTTTAAGAGGACTGTTGGGCCTTCAATTTCCCCTTTTTGACAACACCTGCTATGCCCTTTTTCCATTTTCATACCCCATTCCATGCACCAAAAAGATGATATTTCCTCACTTGAGCTCTAAATATTCATAGGTATGATTAGTTATTGTTTCATCTTATTAATGGTTACGATTGCTATAATCAAAACTTTCATTCTTGAGTTATGCTAACACATTGTGATTTTACAAAGATAGTTCAAGCTATGAAACAATATAGGTGTAGCAGTCTGAGTGGTCCAAAGAAGAGATGAACATTCATTTCCTCCTGTCACCTATCAATCCCATCTCTACATGCAGGGTGCAACCAAGGGTCATCATTCCACGCGAGCTCCAATAGCTATGTTCGTAACATGATTAGTTGCAACAGCATGCCACTGCCTAAAGTAGCTACAACTGATGGGGCATCTCTTAAATTGGTTATGCTATTCATTACTATCTTGAGCAATAGAGTTTTCTATATTGTTTGCTTTTATTTAATCCCACCCATAGCTTGAACAACGCATGTAATAGGACTTCTTGAAGATCGTAGATCTTCGTGGCATCCCAATATTAGTGGGTGAGGCTTACGATTGTTGATGTAAAAGTATTGGGAAACATTTGGAGCAAGGGTTTGGTTGATATCATATTTTACTATGTAATCTGTATTGGAGATTGTACTTTCATTCCACCATTTTAATATAATGAGCAGGATTATTCAGATCTCTTTGTTTTAACTTGTGTTCGTTTTAGTGCCTCTATTCGAAGGCTGGGTCCGCCTTCCCACAGAGATCACTGATTTAATTATATTTTTTGATTATTTGGTTGTGCAGTGTAGAAGTTACATTATATGCATTCTTTTTCAGTAGCTGCAACAGTAATGTTCAATCATTGTGTTTCCTTGAATAGTCAGTATTTGCATTTCCTTTAAGCTACAACAGTGTGGTGTCATAGTCAACTCTACAGGTTAACTTTATTTTATGGAGTGTGATAGTTGTAATAGTCAAGATCTTCCTCAGCTCTTTTCAATTACTTGTCTTTCTTAGGTTGCTAATTTAGTTAGAATATAGCTGAGATTTGTTTGGTTAAATTCATGTTATTTTCCATTCCTAGATTAAGGTTGGATTAAACTAGTCATGATGGATCTGCATATAGTCTGGTAATTTAGGATTTAACTTCTTGCAAAATTAAGTCTAGATATTTATTTCATGAATCGTTTATTATTGGATTGAAGTTGTAGGAAGGTGATTGCAATTATGAATTCTTAGATAGGTATTTTAGATCAGTTTAATTATGGGAGGAGTTTGACTAAACATATATGTAGGACAATTTATTTAGTTCATCAACTACTTAGTGTTTAAGCACATACAATGTGAATTATATTTGAAATAAAAAGACTTCCCTGGGTTGAAAAATTATCTTGAGCACTCTACATGTTAGCTTTAATTAACTGGCATATAGAGTGACCAAAATTTTGGCGCCATTGTCTAGGAAGATAATTATAAGACATCGTAGTAGTTGCATATGTTCATTTTTATTCAATTTTTAAGTTTGAATGTTTTGGGTTGCATGAATATGAGGAGAGTACATCGTGACATTCCCAGAACTCCCCAGAATACTAACATTGCAGGTGGTCGAGGTCGTGGAAGCAATCCAGCATTGCAAAGAAGAAAATTCATTGATGATCTCGTTTCCAGAATAAATTCCTCTATTGGATCTCATCATCAGGGATCCTCTGTCAGAAGAAGCCCAATTACCCCCACGGTGGAAGCATCAGTTTCCAAAATGGAGAATACATGGGGAGATGTGACACCATCAAGTGTCTGTGTGAAGAAAGATAGAGTCAGTGTTGTGGGAGAAAATGACTGAGAGGTGGTTTACCACATTGAAAGGAAGAAGGTGACAAAGGAAGAATTGACATAGTTGCATCAAAAGTGGGAAGATCAGAGAAGGAAAAGATAGGAGAGAGTAGAGGAAAAAATGAATAATGTACTTGAACCTAAAGATCACAAGGAATTAGTAGGGGCTAACCATTGAAATGATGGAGATCCCCCACTTGAGGTGATAGTTGCCACACTCGAATTCCCCATTCGACAATCGGTTGGGAAATCCCCCATCAAAAATATCTCTCCATCCATATTACCACGTTTTCATGGGAAAGCAGTAGAGGACCCATATGAGTTTCTTTTTGAGTTTGACATCCTCTGTCATAGCTACGACTACACTTGTAGCAAGAAAACGTTAAATATTTTCCCTGCTACCTTGAAGGATAATGCTTTGCATTGGTTTATGAGCCTAGGTGGTGATACCGTTACTACCTAGGATCAAATGAAGCAAGTGTTCCTTGAAAAGTACCAGGAGTACTGCAATACCAAAGATAAAAGAGAATAACTATTTAAGATGGTACAGGAGGAAGAAGAGAGCATGGAATATTTTGTTGAGACGATTTTGTACAATGTACAGAGGGTAGGAAAAACTACTATGGGGCTAGATGTGCTCAAGATTATCCTACTTCGTGGGATTAGAGAAGTATTCCTAGGTATGTTGAACCTTCTAGGAAAGGGATATATCTTAAAGGAACCCTTTGAAAATATTATTGAATTATGCATAAGGTATTCCAGACGATCCTCCAGGACCAACAAACCAGAAAAATTGGAACAAGATGCCTTGGACAGAACATAGAGGTCATCCAATGGAGGAGCCACCCGAGCAAAATGTGGAAATATTCTCAAGAACTTCAAGACAGATATTATGAGATCCATCTCCTCGAAAATATATGTCCTGAGGGAGAATTAGAAGTAATCAGTAGAAGATATTACACTTGGTGTATTTTGCCTCAGATGTAGGAAGAAGAACCCCATGAAGGAGTGTCCAATTGATAAGCTAGAAGTGTGCTAGCTCTGTGAATTAAACCATGATATGAAGGAATGACCCTCTCTACCTCAAGTGAAAGTAGTTCTATAGGAATAAACTCCAGATGTGGAACCATCCTACTTCATTACCCAGAGGAAGCCTTGGAAACCTCAACACCAAGGTATGAATCCATACTCATTTCTATTTTTGAATAATACGAATAATTGGAATAATATGCATCACATGAATACAAAATTCCCTTCACCTTACTCTAACCATAAATGGAATCCTTCTCAATCTCCTATACTGAATTTAAGCTACTGAAATCCTTGGACACAACCATCGAACCAACAAACTTCTTGGTCTCCTTGGTCGAGGAACTCCCATTCAGGAAACCAGTTTCTTCATAAGCAAACTCCTCAATAGTTTCCACATCAATAGTTTCCTCACCAATAATACCCTCCTCAGCAATACCCTGAACCATACCAACAGTATTAGTAGCCACAAATGCAACTCAAAAACAATGATGCACCTAATATGCCTATACGACCGCAACTACCTACTCAACCTAATCCGAGTGCAAACAATAAAGAAGTCCACTAGTTTGATATTGATAACATGCCCACATAATCCATTACTCCAGTTCCTTGTAATGACATATGCGTACGATCAAGGAGGGTAGTGGACCCTTTAGTCATTGAGGATGTTCCATCCTCTGTGTCTAAAGAAAGGATGAACCAGCAGTACTCATCCAACGCAGAAATTCCCATTATTGAGGATGTTGAAAGTCGTACCGAGACACTGGTTGAAACACAATGAGAATTAGTTATTGAAACACAGCCTACATAACCAATTAGAGAACCACCATACCCTAAAATAATGACACTACAAAAAGCAATGGAATAACCCTAGTTTAACCTCTTAGGAGAGTTGAAAAATCTATACGTTAAAATTCCACTGCTGGAAGCCCTGCATGATGTGGCTATCTATGCCAAGATTGTCTGGGAGCTTTGTTTAAGGAAACCAGGAAGGAAATGTAGAGACCCTCCCATTGTCCATGTTCTAGGAGAACTCTCTGAACTGATCATGGAAAATATCCCCTTAGCGAAATACGATGATCCTCGGAACCCCACTATCACAATACGAATTGGGGACACTGAAATACTGAACATTTTTGGTGGATTTATGCGCAGCCATTAACGTTATGATTATAGAAAGTGTACAAAAAATTGGGCTCACCAACCTTTGTCCAACCCCTACCATTGTATAACTCACTCATGGGGACTTCACTTGTTGACCAATATCCTATCACGTAAGTTCATATTGTGGGTTTTAAAATTATCAAAAATTTAACCAATACATTGTAGGTATTGGGGGGGATGAGAGGTTTAAGGTGGGGGTGGGTAGGGTGGTTTATAAGGATTGAGGTATTAAAAAGGGTGGGGAGGAGGTTTTAAGTATTGGGAGGGGGTTTCAACAAAAATATTTTGGGTCAATATCTCTGGAAATTAAGGGTATTCTTTAATATCCCACAATCACACGTGCTATGTGAGAGGTTCACTAAGTGAAGTCCCCCTGAACTCGCTGACAGGTCCACCATAAAACCTGAGGGAATCGTGGATGACCTCGTTGTCTGAGTTGATTCATGGGAATACCCTGCGTACTTCCTGGTGTTGCAGCCGAAGTCATAGTAGGGGGGATAGCCGTTGATCCTAAGAAGACTCGGTTAGTCATGGAATATGCTTACATCAGCTATCAGTCAGGGTATATGACCATCTCAGATGGAACTAAAATGAAAATTCTTACCTTATACCCTCCATATAGACTAATATTAGAAGCTGAAACTTCACTTTGGATTGAGCTAGATGAGGAAGACAGAGTTCAAGAATTGTTAACAACAAGGAAGGCCTTAACCTTCAAAGATGAAACAAAGGACGGTGCCACTAATAGTTTCATCAGTGAGCCTACATCTGTCAATATGCACGTCTACCAGATCCTAAATAGTACCTTAGATGAAGAGAAACAAGAAAATATTACAGATGAAACTTTAGTCAATGACATAAGTATAATTCTAGTACTCAGGAATTCAAAAAGCATTCCAGTTGAGATAGATCCAGGTAAAACATTGAATATGAATCTAAAACTAGCTTCTAATGAATTGGAACATCTAGTCACACTCCTAAAACAGCACAAGGGGGAATTTTCTTGGGAGTACATAGATACAAAGGCTATCCCTTCTAATCTGTGCACCAGCCACATCTACATCAATAGTGACTCCCAGCTTGTTTTCCAACCATAACGAAGGATGAACCCCAATCTCAAGGACATATTGAAAGAGGAAATTAAAAAAAAAAATTGAAGCAGGGTTTATATACCCGATCTCACATAGTGAGTGGGTTTCTCCACTCCTGATATTACCCAAGAAGAATGGGAAATGGAGAGTCTCCATAGAATATAGATAGTTAAACAAGGAAATGCAGAAATACCACTTTCCTCATACTTTCATTGATTAGGTACTTAACACCTTTTCTGGGAAGTGTTATGATTATTAATCCTCCCTTGGTAAAATTTCTATTAGATTAATTATTTCCTAACTTATGAACCTTAAATTAATTAAATGGGTCCACTAGTGCAATTGGGTCCACATGGCCTAATAGGGCCACATGTACTAGTCATTGAAGTGTGGGGGTACACTAATAGAGGTTAAATGACACTTACTGCATGTGCATGCATCAGTCAGGGTTCCTCCTAGACCAATCCCTACATTTAAGGAGCCACTAGAAATCCTGGCACCAACCTACTTCAGTCAGTTGTTGTTAGCACTAGTTAGTCTTAGTTAGCCCCTAATTACAAAAAGTTACTTCACAGTAAGTTAGGTTAGTGCTAGTAATGCATGGATAATGTATGGTTGCATGGGGAGGAGCATTTACCTACCTACCAAACTTAGTTGCACTGAGTTAACTAGTTGTTACTTCTTGTTGGAGTCATTGGCCATCCGGGATTTGTCTATTTGGACTCTGATATTGATTGGGAGACCTTGAGTTAGAGATTCAGTTAGATATAGTCTTATCCACTTACAAGATTCAAATTCATTACTCATGCATTTAAATTCTACCTATGTAAACTACATTTTACACCAGATATTATCATGATGAATATACTGTAAATTCCTGGGCAATACTTGTCTATTTCCTTTGTGGTTTGTTTTTCTTAGTTTGTATGTTCATTATCCATTCAATTGCTGCAACATTATCAGAACTCTCTGCTTGAATATATTAATGGAATTCAAATTATAATATGGTAGCATAGCCTTCTCAGTCATGTTTCATGCTTGTTTCTCCCCATCGAACATCAGAAGCAACTGGGTTTCCACTGAAGTTGTCTATGAAAATTTGCTAGCTCTGGATTCATTAAGAGCAGCGAAGAGGGCATGATGGACCCTGAAAACATGTTAATTCTAGGAGGAAAAGTATGATTCTAACAGTTCATATGTTTTAGTGTTATTTTCAATTAAATTGACATGTAGTATGTAGCTTGATAGAAGTATTTGCAGTCTCCCTTCCGGAGCAATTATGACTTCTCAAACTCCTGAACCATGGATACTCACAACTTCCAATCATCTTGATTCGAGGATTGATATGCAGCTAGCCTTTCCCAAGCATGGCTACCACAGGACCATACATGGATGGGAGGCTTAGCCTCATCAGCCGTTAGAGCAGAACAAGTTCCTAAGTTGTTGTGATGAAGCATTCAGGTACTTATGTACTTATATTTCTAGAGATATCCTCTTTCACCTAGAAGGATTGAGAAATCCCATAGAATCCTGGGAGAATATTGATAGCTTGTTTAACAAACAAGATGAGATTCGGGGAAACATTCTAGAAAATGAGTTGGTATCTTTACATCCCAGCAGTTTTGAGACTATTGAGAAATTCTTCTCCAAATTCAAGTCTCTAGTGCTACAATGGAGACAGTGCGGGATAGAGCAGAAGGATGAGGAGAATGTCCTGAACACTCTCTCAATGTTTCTATGTTTCATTCCAAGCGGGAAATATTCTCTAATTGGAAACTTCCTTCTTTATATTCATTTTATGAGTCCTTAATCAAGGAACAAGACAAATTGATTCGAATGGGATTCATCGAGACTTCCAAATATCAAGCTCTCTCGGTTATAGACTCTTACAAAGCACAAGAAAAGGGGAAATCAAAGAAGAAGGATCCAAAGGCAGCTGATTCAAAACCTAAACCAAATCAACAAACTTCCGAAGGGGCCTCCAAATATAAGAAGAAGAAATTTGAAAAGAAGTTATGTATGTATTGTGAAATGGGATACCATATTGAAGAACATTGTATGAGGAAGAAACTTGATGAGATGTCCACTCTTCTTAAGCATCACAACATTGCTCCTCCAAGAGAAAAGAATCATGATGAAGAAGAACTGATAGCAGATTCCTAAAGGTATCATACTTTGAAAGCAACTCTCTCTCCATCCTCAACATACATTATAGATTTTGGAGCCTCCAACCACATGGTTTCCTCTGAAGAATCCTTCTCTACTCTTTCACTATCAAAGGGGCCTAATATTCACATGGGATATGACTCCCATATTGTAGCAGAAGGAAGGGGATCAGTTAGAGTGAAGCATGGTGAGTTCAAGAATGTCTTATATGTTCCCTCCCTTGTTGCTAACCTATTATTAGTTTACCATATGACCCATACAAGCTCTCCCAATAGGGTCACATTCAATTCAAACTTAGTTGAGATTACAGATAAATCCAATGGAAATCTTGTAGCGAAAGGTATTGCAAATCACTCTACCGAATCTTATGAGTTTTCACATTTCTTGTCTATTTCTCCTCCTACAGCTTTATTGTCTCATGCTAATAATAACACTAAGATTTGGCATGAGATATTTGGCTATCTCAATTTCAAATATCTAAAGCAGCTCCACAATGATAACATGGTTGAATTTTTTCCCTCCATCCAAACTTTCGATGGAGTATGTATTGGGTGCTTGGTAGGTAAGTATGCAGAAAATAAGTATGATGTTGGGAAGGCTCATAGAGTTGTCTCTACACTTGATTTGATAAATAGTGATGTAGCTAGACCTATGCCCACAAACTCCATGAATGGTTGCAGGTGTTTTTTTACCTTCATTGATGATTATTTTAGGTACTAATGGATCTACTTCATGAAGCTAAAATTAGAATTTTTTGATACTTTTAAAAGTTTTAAATCTATGGTTGATAACACCTTCAATAAGAAGATCAAGTCAATAAGATACAATGGAGGAGGAGAATATGTCAAAAGAGATTTCCAGAATTTTTGTGAATGAGAGGGGATTCGACTGGAACACTCAGTTCCATACACACCACAACAAAATGGTGTGGCTGAGAGGAAGAATGAATCACTAAAAGAAATGGCAACATGCCTTCTCCATGGCAAGCATCTACATCCTTATCTTTGGGTTGAAGTGGTAAACTATGCTTCGTATTTGCAGAATAGGATACCCCGCAATTCAGTGGTTGGGGAAAATCCATTCGAATCAATGCATGGATATAAGCCCATTGTCTCTCATATAAGAGTTTTTGGTTCCAAAGCTTGGGCCAGGATACCACTTAACAAGAGAAAGGCCTTCCTAGCCCAAAGTAGCGAATGCATTTGATTGGGCTATGCAGATGATGCAAAAGCTTACAAACTGATGTAGGTTTCTACTAGAATATGCTTCATTGAAATAAGTGTCTAGTTCGAAGAAGATCAGCTGCATGATACTCCTCCAACAGCACAGGAAGGTATACCTATTTCTCCTCCTATTTTTGATGATGATGATGATGTGCTACAGGTTTAGGATTCAGATGAAGAAGATCACATACAACATGATCCTATTATTGAGATTGAATCTCAAGATATTTTAGATCCAGATCCAGTATGCATTGCTAATTAGAAGCCTAAACCTAGATGGGATCAAAAGCTTCTCGATGCAGTTGGAAGTGGTGTTGGAGTTCCAGAAGACAAAGAACTAGGTCCCAATATCAAAATGAGCATATTGCACTATCTCTCATAAATTCACTCTCTACAAAATGGTGCAGCAAATTTCCAAGTTGTTGCTACTTGATGATGGCGAATGATCAGCTACACGGCCCACAGAAGCATCGATTTGATCATTCCCTACCTTCACCATCCATCAGAACCAAATAGAGTCATCATTTCAGAAGTGCATTAAGAAGTCCACTGATGGACCATGTTTCTGCATAGANATGAGGTTTTTCCATGTTTCCTCAGTTTTACTAAGCAACATTTTTTATTATATTCTAGATTGTATTTGGATGACCTATGGTCTTGTTACTAGGGCCGATAGTTGTCCAAGTTAGGATTCATGGGGTCTGTTAGGATTATTGTTGATGTAATTGTAAATTTATTCACTTGGAAATTTCATATATTGTATTTGAATGGTCCCCGATGTTCCTTTTGGGAGAATCATTAACCCTCCTAGTTAATCAGGGGTTGAAGTCCCCATAGTTTCGGGGAACTAGGGTTATTAGACACTCCTAGAAAAGTTGCCCTCGGTAATTTGTTGTCAAGTCGAAAACTAGTATAAATAGAGAGTGATCCTTTAAATTTATCACACAGTACTCACACTCAGTTGTAGCACATGAGTGAGAGCAAAGGAGCTAGGATAAGAGAGAGAACAGTCGTTGGATAGCATCTTATTGTCTTTGGGTTTTACTGCTACCATTGGTGCTCATTCTATCTTCGAGGAAGTTGTGGGGTTTTCTCCTTTGTGGTTTCCCCAAGGAAAAACTATGTCCATTATCTCTTATGATTGATTGTTGTGCATCTTTGTAAAACCCCGGTTTTGACCCCGATGCATTAAATACACATGATACATATCTTGTAAATAATCATGGTGTGGAGCTAAAGGAAAAGGCCCCACCATCGATTGGTTATGTTATGTTTCATATTGAAATTGTCACCGATGGTATATCGGGGCATGTGGCATACATATTAAATTTTGGCATCATGTAAATGTGCATTTTTAATTAAATAAACTCAACCAGCTATGTTCACTACAACCAAATTGAGAAGGGGCATGATTTCCTAAGGATAAGGAGGGGGAATGTTAAACCTTGAGCCATGGGGGGGAAAAGCCATGTGTCACCACCCTGTTTGTTCTGTTGTTAGTTGGGGCATCTAATTGCTGGTAGGAAAACCACTACACTCACACCTACACTCTCTCCATGATGATCATTTTGGGTTGCGGATGGTCTATCCACTATCCCGATCGGGAGCTGTTCATTTTCCCTCACGCTGGGTGGAGTTAAAAGGTTCCACATTCCATTATATAAGGGTTTGCTCTCCTCTACCCCATGGACTACTAGCTTACAGGTTGCTTCTTCCTTTTCTCATGGAGTTGTAGTCTGCAGTTTTTTTCATCCTCCTGTTCACGCATAGATTTTGTGTCTTTTCCACCATTGGCAGACTGTGTAACATTCTATTACTCCATCATGGAATCATGGCAATGTTTTCTTCCACAATTTTTTTGGCTATGTATTTTTCCCTCACGCATAGATTGGGAGTTTGTTCCTTTCCATTTCTATCTGAGTAAGTTCTCCAGTGATTGCATTGGGGATTGTGTGCTGTGGGTTCATTATTGTTCATGGGCTGTTGTTGCCACGATTGCTTGGTTGTGTTTTTCCTGTTGTAGGTTTTTTTGGAATCGTTTCGGCCACGATAGGGCCAAGAACAATTTAGGGAGTTGTTATCCCCTATCAAATATTTAATAGCTATTTTGCTGCATGCACACAGTGGTTTTGTCCTCGGACTGCATTGGAGTGGTGAATGAGGCCCTGATGTGCTTGATAAACTTGGTGGGTTGAGAACCGCACAGGCAAATCTAGTTGGTTGGATTTCTTCTCCACAACCCCTGAATAGCACTGGAAAGGGGATCAGGGCCTGAGGGACTGCGTTGCAGAGAAAGGACTGATTTCCTGTTGTTGGGTGTGTGTGGGTGTTCTAGAAGCCAAGATGGTTCTGGTGTTGGTGTCTGTAGCTCTTCAAAGAGCTCACTAGCTTAGCATTTAGCCTTTCCTAGATTTTGGATGGATCGATAAAACCAACTTTGTTGGCTTGGTTGATCTATTGTTCACCTGATAAACCCAACTATGTTGGCTTGGCTGAACTGTGTACCCTTGTGGTGTTGTTATCCTTGGCTATGTGTGAGCCTGCTAGTTCCTTATTCCTTAGGGAATCATGCCCGGCTCGGGGGTGGCAACGTTGCTGAGAGATTAAAGAGAACACGGAATATGGTTGGGAGGAACGTTGCAGTGATGTAGCTAGTTGCAGGACAAGTTCTCTATAAGATAAGTATTCTTACCTAACTTCTGTCTGCAATTGTATTTACCATTAAGGAATGATGATGCACATGTTGAATGCTGAATTGTATATAAATGCATGTTGTTTGATTTCACTATGTATATGAACGATTAATACATCGTAGTATGTTTTATGTTTTTAAGTATCATGCTTCAGCATTATATGTATGTATGTTCTTGTTCATGGGGTTAGATGCTCGGATGATGTGATGTATGGTTGTGTCCTTCTCACTGGTCAGAGGGTTGGGGATGTTACAATCTTATTCTCTTAGATAAGATCCTAAGATCATACTATCTAATTGATAAAAAAATCTAACATGGTATCAGAGGTAACCTAAGAAAAAGACACTGTGCAATTGTGGAAGCTATGGATTGTTACTTTTTGGGTCTCTCTCAACAATCCATCATCAAAAGAAGGCTAGGATGAATCTCTATTGAAGGTTGCATCTTTCTGTTGAAGGAGAATCTGATTCTAAGCACTTTCAGTTTTTGACCTACCACTGCATCAGGAAATTAGAGATTTTCACTGAAGAGGAATTTTTGAGTCATCCCAGGCTAGGATTTCTCTCCTCCTCAAAATCAAAGTTTAGAGATAAAAATCGAGGTTTCTGGTTGGGTAGAACTCTGGGAAAGTAAAACCCTAATTTTCCCTGGAACAAGAAAACTAGCACTGCAAAAGATTAGCTCCAGATCCATTTTTCAACTTCTCAAATTGGTAAGATCCAATCTTTTGTATTTCCAATTGAGGTTCTTAGTTAATATGTCTCATCACACCAAAATTGATAAAAATATTGAGGGAGAAGATAACTTCCGAGCTTGGGAGTATAGGATCTCCCTAGTCTTGGAGGAAAATGAATTGGACTCTTACGTCAGTGAAGAGGTTCTAGTTCTAGAGGGAGATGAGGATAAGGCCTTACAGAAAAATAAATTTGGTCATGGCTAAGAGGATTATTTTTTATTCAATCAAGGACTACCTCATACCATAGGTGTCCTCCCTAAAACCACCTAAGGAAATGTTTGATGCCCTGATCAAGCTATTTGAAGGGAAGACCATAAACCGGAAGATGACTTTGAGGAACCAGTTGAAGAGTGTGAAGATCCAGAATGCAGAGACCATATATTCATACTTTATAAGGGTCTCCCAGATCAAAGAACAACTTGAAGCAGTGGATGAAGAACTGGAGAATGCAAAAATTGTGATGACTACCTTAAATGCTCTCCCTAGGTCATGAAATTCTTTCATTAAAGGGATTTGTGCTAGAAGAAAGATATTCACCTTTAGTAGACTGGGGGAGGAATACTCACAAGAAGAAGCTTGAATAGTATCTCAAGAATAAAAGATTGGAAGTTGTTAACACATCTATTTAGCAGAAGGATGAAAAGACCATGATGAAGGAGAAATAATAGTTGCTTGTCGAATATTGGTTAAAAGTTATATTATAAGAGTATGATGATAGGCAAAAAACTATCAAGTTATCAAAAGATCCTACGATGCGAGGCGGAAAGAAGAAAATCGATGGCTTATATTATCTCCGCTCTTCAAAAGATGCGAGCGGGATAAGCATAGGCATGTGGTTAAGGTAATATATGGATCAATGGTCATTGATCCATTTGGATGAGATCCATGGCTCATATAAGTTCCGGATTATAAACATGCACGATGGTTAAAAAAATGGAGCCCAACACAATTGGATACGTGCCACCCAATCTGACGGCTGGCAAATAAAGGTCAATCACATCAATGGTCGTAAACGATTCTGGAACATAAACTTACGTGAGAGATAAGATCGGGAAGCCCAGCGAAATTGCATATGCGCCATCTAATCTAACAGCGGAGAAATAAAGTTCATCACATCGACGGTTGGGGATACCTCCAGAGTGAAGAATTGCATGGTGGTTACGACCAAGACGCCCAGCAGAATGAGGTATGTGGCACTTCATCCAAAAGTTGGAAATTAAAGGTGAATGAGATCAACGGTTTCAAGTGAGTTCGGAGTGTGGAAGCACACGACGGATAAAGGTAGAGGGTGGTCACGGAATATAAACCGATGTCCACGTGGAAAATTGTGGCATACTCCAGAGGCTAAAGTGGTTTCGTGCAAACTGCCGAAGGAACGCTCCAGAGTGGGGTCTTATAAAAGGAAGTTGACTTGTCCTGTGGGTGTTTTGTTGGCTCCGGATGGGTGAAAGAGACATGCGGATTCGTCAACCTTCGACTATCATTTTCAAACACACCGCTGCAGTTAATAGGTAAGGCTTGAAACACCCATAATTCGTCAGTTTAATTGCCATTTATCACTGAATTATGGACTAGGAGAAAGAATTGCAAGGGTCTGGGTGGGTTATTGACGACAGAGAGGATTATTTGGTCAACAGATACAGGGGCGTATGTGACCCCTTCCTATCTATAGGAAGCGTGTCTGTCAGTAAAGAAATATTCTGGTATTACAATTCACAAGGAAATGATATATTGAATGTATGTAAATCTTTTCTGTATTACTTCGCCCTCGAACAAACCCTCCATTTCCCAAAATTTACAGAATGGTGTGCTGTTAACTACTCCCCTTCTCAGATAATTATTGTGAGTCAGTCCACATCCCGAATAATTTGTAAAGTCAATGCCACAGTCATCCGTGAAAACCTCAATTTGCCTGAAAATTACCCTGATAACCGTGAGTCAGTGAATGAGTTGGTCCTTGCTGAATTTTACAAGAAGTGTGAAACTGAAATCCATTGCCAATTCCTATCTAGTATTCTAAAAGAAGGTCAATCTTTAGATGGCCTTTCCTTGCCTTACCCTGTGCATATTTTTAAAAATGAAGTCCAATTGGTAGTGTCTCTGGTCTATCAAATATTGGGTCTGGATGATGATTGTCGCGTGCGTGAAGTCATCCTTGGTTTTTTTTTGAAAATAAGTTCCTTAGGATCTGAATCTCAATCAATTCCTGTGTTTAGTCTATATGAGTACCTGGCTGAAGCAATCCATCTTCAATTAAGTGATTTTCCAAAGGTTCGGTTCTTTAGATTTCAGACCTACTTGTTTAACATGCTGTTATGTTCCAATGTCACTGAGCTGCAGTTTTTGAATGCTATCTGTTCTTCTGATTTGCTCAAGCAAATCAACATGTTCGAATTTGCCAACTCGATTATGTCGAAAGTGTATAAAATGTTGTTTGATGAATAATTTCCCCGTGTTTTGGACGAGATGAAATGTTTGATGCAGCCTTCACCCGAAGACCGAATTGGAGATTGGTTCCTCCATAAAGACTCCACTGTGTTAAGGGTATATGGATTTACCGGGCATCCTTATAAGTTACCTGCTTTCCTCAACCCGAGGATTTTTGCTTTAGAATTCATGAGACAAAGGTTGCAGTCTGAAGAAGAACATTTTGGAGCTTTTAAAAAGTCTTCAAATATTAAATTCCCCCTCAAGGTCGGCTCTTTCATTTTCAAAAGTAAAGGTGCTTTAGTGTTCATAGAGAAATTGCTGGAGAATATGGATTTCCAAAAGGAGCCAAAGATAAATTATGATCCCCACCATGTAATCTCCTTGAGGACACAGGCCAATAAGAACAAACTGTTTGATCACCAGTTTATTGAAGGTCTTGCTGAAACAGCCAATTTGTTGCAGTTTACCGAGATTTCAAGGTTTGATGAAGATGCACATACTGTACCCATCACAGCATCCCAAACAACAGGGGGTACTAGTATTATGATTAAGAGAAGTCTGTCCGAAATCAAAAGTATGGAAATTGACGAAGATGGATCACATAAAAAGGCAAAGTTGTTTCAAGGTGGTGAAATTTTAAATGAATAAATTTCTGATGGTTTCAAAAAGGTTGCTCTAGTTCCAATGAAGGCTGTGCAAGTAAATCAGTTCTCTTTTAAAAGTGTGGATGGTTTAGAATTAAGCCTGGTCTTTAAGTCAAAGGAGGAACTCAAAGCCAGTTATATGGAGAAAATAAAACAGTCTCTAGAAGAGACGAGAAATTTGCTTGCGCGAGTAAGAAATTTATACAGTCCAAAAACATCTCTGATTTCTGCCAGAGATGCTGAAAGAAATACGTTCAAGTTAGCTATGGTAAACGACAAAAAGATGTAAGAGATGGAGATCCGGTTGGATAAGATCAGTATACTAGATAAGATACAACTTCACAAACAAACCAGTGATATCATTTATTCAGACTTGTTACAAGCTATGGTAAAGATAAATAAATTACAAATTTTGATAGATAAGTTAGAGATTCAATTGAAACATGAAAGAGTCGAAAATAAGGTGAATGCCATCCAGATTAAGAAACTACAAACAGATATTGTTAGTACAGATAACACCCAGGCAGTCAGAAGAATGCTGGAGGAAAAGGACAATGCGCTCCAAGTTTTAAAGAAAAAATTGAAGATCCCAGGTACTGAGCATGTTCAGTCTTCTGAATTATTGGTTCTCCAAGAAGAGAAAGATAAGGTCCATCAAGAGATGATGGAATATAAAGGGAGAGCTGTAGAGTTGCAGGAAGAAAAAGACAGGTGGGAGACCGAACGAAATGAACTGTTATCTCAAATTTCCTTGATGAAAAAGGATCAAAATTATGAGAAGGAGATTATGGAGGAGTTAATGAGTCAGACTCCCAACGATGACGACCTGTCCATTGTGAATATTAAGAATCCATTGGATGATTTTTATGGGAATTATTTGTTAGTGCCTATGTCCTAGGTTAGTTTAAAAGATGAAGAAATCAAAGAGCTGAAGACAGAGAATGAAAATATCAAGTCTGAATTGGCTAAAATAAATGAAAGTGAAAACAAATTATTACAAGACAAAAACCAATTGCAAAAGAAGTTCAATGAATTGAAGGAGAAAAATATAGGTAAGGGTGCCCTGCAAGGAGAAAAACACATTATTTGGGACACCCTATCTATAGAAATTACCAAATTCCGGCATTGTCTGAATTTCAATTTGGCCCACCAAAGATTAAAGTTAGTGAATGAACATATGGAAAGAAAGCCCCTCACCACAGCTCAGAATGCGCTGAAATTTTTAAATTCACTGACATATCAGAAATTACATGATATGGGGATAAAAGACAAGATATCCATAGTGCTGTGGGCTAAGAAATTTATCCACAAACATCATTTAATGAAGACGGTCCAGGACCGAGCTGATGAAATGGCTGCACAGGTTAATAGCTTCAAGCAGGTTTTCAAGGAGCTATTCGAGGATGGTCTTCCTTTCTTTTGGGATGCAGAAGGGCGGCTGTTTTCTCAAGAGCATTATCACAACTTGCTAGTTCAGAGTCGCATGGACCATTCCAAGTTTGATGACTTGGAAAAAGGCCTAACTGGGAAAACTATTGTGGATAAATTGAAAGAAGATTTTGAGATTCTGCAAAAGTTCCTGATTGTCAGAAAAGGATTTCCTAAGGTGTCATATGAAGCTTACATGGAGCTTGAAGTATTGATTAGAGAGATGATGGAATGTGACACCCCGAGCGCAGAGCAGTGGAAAGCCGTGGAGAGGTTTTGAAAAATGAAATACATACTTCATTCGTAGAGACAGGTGTTGTACACCGAGGAGCTGACTGGGCGAAGACCTATTATCAAGATGATTTTTACTTTATGATATGTTAGGATTGGAGCTGTAATTTATTCCTAGAAGTTATGGGTTTAGTTACAAGACTCTAAATTAAGCCGATCATTCAATTATGAATCTTCTTGGAAGATCTATTATTTTATGTATATATTGGCATCTTTTTAGGAGATGGGGGTTGGAACCCATCGTATTGTGCAATGATTTTGGAGAACATATATTTTGAATAACAAAGTGAATGCATGAGGTTTTATCTGACATTCCTGTGTCATTGATATCATAGTCTGTGCTTCTTTCTTTTTGTGATTGTATTTTCCCAGTGTAACACTTCATTTTGTTTCTTCTTCGTATCTGAAATACAGCGTTGGGTGATTAGAATTCATATGTTTATGCTCTAGTCATCATTTCAGATATTTTATACATTTTTCTGCTAAAGTTGATATAGAATTCATCTTTGATGCTCTGTATTAATGGGTTGTTTTCTCGTTTCTTATGTTTCACCTGGATTAAATTGAACGACTGTGATGAAGTGATTATCTTTCCTTTGATAAATTTCGTGTATATGTCTTCGTAATATCCTTATATGTATGTGACTCCATGCCCAATGGTTATGTGATTGTTTCAGCCATATATACAAATCTTTAAATGTTGTTTTATATCTGGTCTTGTTAAATATGTATTGAGAGATCCCTCTCTGGAAGAAAATACCAGTTTCTTTCTAAAGTGGTTTTGCTATTACCTTGGAGTCTACCTTTTAAAACCTGGGTACATTCTGAGTGCTAACAAACCGGCGACGTTGCCGGGGAATGAAAGTGCATATCTGCCCTGGGAGAACGAAAAAGCCTGAAGAAAGATTTATGTGGGCAAACGGGAATTTTATCAGCAAAAGAGGTTGTATATTTGCCCTGGAAACTCCATTGTGAAGCTTGTTCAAAACTTAAGGATTCATTCTGGCTTCGAGAAGACACACGCGAGGTAACTCTGATACCGAAGTCTTAAAAAGTTTTGAAGACCCAGAAAAGCTATTTAAAAGAAAAAATAAAGAAAAGATATATTTTCCATTATTTGGTGCATCATCATCTCGAGATTCTCATTTTGATCCAAAATGGGAAGTTAACGTTGGAAAAAATATGTTGAAAACCAAATCTGAGTCCGACCTTAAGGATATTGAGTTTAATCCCCTTAGATTAGAATCTTACTTGTTAGACTCCCTTTGGAGATATTTGCAACAAACCACAAAGGATGAAACATTTACCTCTTAGAATACTCAAAAATTTTCAATCCCTGCGAATCCACCTAGACCAATGGCAACCAGATTTTCTCCCTTGCGTTTGCTTGCTGTGTTACATGACCTCCCTCATAACTATTCCCAAAGAATCTCTTTGTTTGATGGAGAAGGGGACATAACCGCGAAACAGCATGTTGCCAAGTTCGAAGATTTTATTGACTTAGAAGAAGTTGATTATCATGATGTTAAAATGCGGTTATTTGCCCAAAGTTTGTCAGGAGAGGCAAAGAAGTGGTTTAAAGACTCGCCAAACGGGTCTATAGTAAATTTTCAGGCCTTCCAAAATGCTTTCCTGGACAGGTGGGATGATAAACAGAATCCTCTGCAGCTTTTATCTCGGTATAATAGTCTCAAAAAAGGGGGTTTCGAATCTGTTCATGAATTTTCAAGCAGATTCATGAGGGCTTACAACTCTATTCCGGAAGATATAAAAACTTCTGATGCAGCTGCTAAACTACATTATGATGGGGCCTTTGATAATGATTTTGCATTCTCATTACGAGAGAGGAAATCAACAACTCTTTATGCCATGTTTACTAATTCCCTAGAAGTGGAAGCTAACATGATGGCGAGTGGAAAAATGAAGCATAGGGATTTGGATAGGAGGAGAAAAGAAGAGAATTTGCCTTCTACTTCATCCTCTTCTGCTGATGTTAAATTTGAAATGATGTTGAAAACCATGGAAAAGTTCATGGATAGATTAACTATGGATACTAGGCCTTTCAACAGAGAGCAAGGGGATCCCCAAATCAGGAATCCAAATTTCAGAAGACCCAATCCCCCTGCCCCTCCCCAAAACTAGCAGAGAGACATGAGAAATCCAAGAAATCAGAAAGAACAGCCAATTCGGCCACCTTTTCCTAAAAAATATGTTGCTGATGAAGAAGACCCAGCTGAAAATGAAATTCACCTTTATGGAGAGCAGGATTCAGAGATATATCTCACCGAAGAGGAGCATAACATGTTCGAACAGGAAGGTGGGAATGAAGATTTTGAAATGGAGAACGAGCTGTATCAAAGAGGATATTTACACGCTATGGATGATGTGCAGAAGAAAATCAGATTGAGGAACAGGGATATCCTCATAAATAAAGGGAGGGCGAACCCAAATCAGCCTTACTCTAGTTCTTTAAATGTAGAAAGGGGAAAATAAATACAAAAAGAATATTTTGTAAATAAAGAGGTTGAAAATGATGTACAAAGGGATAAAATAATAAAGAAGGCGACTCTGGTTGATGTGGAAAATATTAGTGCTGGTTTTAATTTACAAAATGAGCTTTCAAAGCTAAAAATCTCCGTTTCGTTTAATGAACAGTTGAGAAACACTGAATACAGGGATACTTTCACAAAAATGGTCAAAAATCAAGGGGAATGGCAATCCGACATTTTAGAACTGAATGATGATAATCCCGCTATTTCATTTGGATCAAAAGTTGAAAATATGGAAGGTGAAGAAATTCCTCCTTTCTATTTAAGTCTAAATGTGCACGATAAAGTGGTCCATAATGCTATGCTGGATTCAGGGGCATCGCATAATCTAATTCCCAAGGGAGTAGTAGAAAGTCTATGATTGGAGGTCACAAGACCTTATAAAGACCTGTACTCTTTTGATTCTAAAAGAGTAAAATGCCTCGGATTAATTAAAGACATGGTGGTAACTCTAAACAAATTGCCTTCTAAAACTATAGTTATGGATGTGGTAGTGGCAGATATCCCACCAAAGTTCAGGGTACTATTGTCAAGATCCTGGACTTCCAAATTGAAAGGTAGTTTATAGATGGATATGTCGTATGCCACGATTCCCGTTCGAGATGGGGACATAAGATTATATAGTGAAAAGAGAACTCCATATGTAGTAAGCAGTCAGGATAAACCTGAGATTCATCACATTTATGCTGTTGATACCGATTTGGGGTCCTCCATTTTCTTTAATGATGTTGTTCCACATGATGTAGAAGAAGCTTTGCAAAAGAAGTCTGAAGAGAACAAGGAAAAGGAAGTGATAGAACAGGATGCTTTGGAAGTGAAGCAAAAAAGAGAAGGCCAGTGGATTATGTACTTTGATGGGTCTGCTGCAAAGATAGGTGCTGGAGCCGGTGTGTACATAATTTTGCCTATTCGGGATTTCAAAGTCTTGTCATACAAATTGACATTTGAATGTACAAATAATGTGGCAGAATATGAAGCTCTATTATTGGGATTGCATGCTTTAAAATATTTAGGAGCTCAAAAAATAAGAATCTTAGGAGATTCTGAGCTGGTGATAAACCAAATAAATGAAAGCTATCAAACCAGGCATCCTCAGATGAGGGCTTATAGAAATGAAGTTTAGGATATGTTGGGAAATTTCTTTACAGAGCATACAATTCAGGTGATTCCTAGGCATGAAAATTTGGTAGTTGATTCTTTAGTTGTGGCCGCTGGCAAATTTGAGACCCCTGTTGCTAGTCAGAAGGAATACCAGGTGGAAATTGTGAATAGACCATCTATTCCTAATAACTCTAAATATTGGCAAGTGTTCGAAGATGATATGCAAATCAGGAGATTCCTAGAACTCTCAGAAGAATTTGTGAATACCCCTATTGACACAGAGAATGATAATGATGAGAGTATTCAGGATGATGAAAGACTTGAGGGGGAAAGAAATAGCACTGAAAAATTGAAAGGGACCTTAGGAGGTAAGGATATCATTCAGTTGAAAAAAAAAATTCATACCAAGAGGACTAATCCCTTTAGAGAAGCTTTTTGATCAAAATGATGTGGCTAAAAATCCAAAAGTGAAGCCTGTTGATGATGCTATCGAAGACAAGAATATTGGTACTGAAGAAAATCCTAAGACTGTGAAATTGTCCAAGAAATTACCTGAAAAAGAAAAAGAAGAGTATGTGAAATTAATGAAAAAATATACATACCTCTTTGCTTGGAGTTATGAGGATCTCAAAGAGTATGATACCTCTATCATACAACATACCATTCCTATAAATCCTGGGGAGAGGCCTTTTAAACAGAAGCTCAGAAGAATAAACCCCAAGATGCTACCCATTATTGAGAAAGAGATCAAGAAACTGTTTAACGCCAAAATCATTGTAACATTGAGGTTTTCAAGATGGGTTGCAAACTTGGTTCCTGTCAGGAAAAAGAACGGAGAGATAAGAGTGTGCATAGATTTCCATAATTTAAATAAATTTTCCATGAAAGATAACTATCCTCTACCCAAGATGGATCAAATACTGCAGCAGGTGGTGGGAGCTGAAAGGATTTCAATGCTGGATGGTTTTTCTGGGTATAATTAGATCAAGGTGCTACCAGAAGATCAGGAGAAAACTGCTTTTACTACACCTTGGGGCACCTTTATGTATGCAAAGATGCCTTTCGGTTTGATGAATGCAGGGGCCACTTTCCAGCGAGCTATAGACATCGCTTTTGTAGGGGAAATTGGAAATTTTGTAGTGATCTACATGGATGATATCACAGTCTACTCCAAGTCTGACAGGGAGCATCTGCGTCATCTAGAAAAAAATTTCATGAAATGTAGAAAGTTTGGTATATCGTTGAATCCAAAGAAATCCAACTTTGCATTAGAAGAGGGAAAATTGTTGGGCCATATAATATCCAAAGATGGCATAAAGATTGATCCTGAGAGGGTGAGTGCCATTTTGAAAGTAGGTGAACCACAGAGAAAAAAGGAGATACAATCTTTCTTGGGGCAGGTGAATTTTCTGTGAAGGTTTGTGCCAAGTTTTGCTGAGATTCTAATGAACATCACCAATATGTTGAAAAAGGGGCATAAAATAAAATGGAATACTGAAGCTAGATAGTCCTTTTGGGAAATCAAGAAGGCAATTTCAGAGGCTCCTGTATTAGTAAGTCCATATTTTACTAAAGATTTCTCAATATTTTCATATGCTTCAGAATATACTATAGCAGCGGTTTTATTTTAGAAAAATGATGAGAATCTGGAGCAACCCATAGCATTTTTCAGAAAAATGTTTAGGGATGGTGAATTGAAATATGACATCATGGAAAAGCAAGCATATGCTTTAATTAAAGCATTGAAGGACTTCAGAATATATAGTTTACATTCACATATAATCGCCCATGTTCCATCCGCTGCAGTAAAGGGAATCCTAACTCAACCAGATCCAGAAGGCAGAAGAGCAAAATGGATTGCTACATTATTGGAGTATGATATCGAAATAAAGCCTACCAAATTGATTAAAGGACAAGGATTAGCTAAAATGATGGCTAATTCCAATTGTGAAGCTTTGCAAATTAATTTCATTTCTCATCAAGCTAATCAGTTGGATACGGAGGTAGAAGTAATGGTTGATTTTGTGGCTTCCTCATGCTATTCTGATATTGTATATGTTCTTCGAAATTTGCAAGCGCCTGAAGGATTGAGTAAGTCGAGAGGCAAGTCTGTAAAGTTGAAAGCTGCTAAATTTTGTATTATAAATCGATATCTTTATTGGAAGGGCCCTGGAGGAGTGTTGTTGAATTGTCTTTTGGAAGATGAAACTCAGCAAATTACCAAAGAATTTCGTCAGGGAGACTGTGGAGGACATCATTCATGGAAAGTGACTACTAATAAAATTCTGAGAGCAGGATATTATTGGCCTACATTGTTTTCAGATGTGTATAAAGAGACCAGTAAATGCCATCGATGCAAATTTTTTGACGGAAAGAGAAAGGTACTTCCTCTCCCTTTAAACCCGATAACAGTAGAAGCTCCTTTTCAGCAGTGGGGTTTAGATTTTATTGGTGAAATAAACCCCAATTCCTTAGGTCAGCACAGGTGGATTTTGACAGCCACAGACTATTTTACTAAATGGATAGAAGCAATTCCTACCAGGAGAGCCACTGAAGATGTGATCATGGATTTTCTTGAAGAAAACATATTGGCTCGATTCGGGTGCCCAAAAAGGATAGTAACAGATAATGCAGCTGCTTTCAAATCCAGGAAAATGATTAATTTTTGTCATAAGTATCACATAACTCTCAATCATTCAACTACCTATTCTCCTCAAGGAAATGGGTTAGTTGAATCTTCAAATAAGAGCCTAGTAAGGATCATCAAGAAGTTGTTGGAGGATAATAAGAGGTCCTGGCACACCAAACTAAAATATGCTCTATGGGATGATAGGATTAGCACTAAAAGGGCAATCGACATGTCTCCGTTCCAGCTGGTGTATGGGGATGAAGTGGTTTTTCCAAAATCATTAGGGGTTCCAGTTATGAGATATTTCGAAGATCAACAAGAAGAACCAAATCATATACAGCGAAGGATAAATCAGATCATCGAACTGGAAGAACGGAGAAATAAAGCTTATGACAAAGTGCAGTCACATCAGGAAAAAATGAAAAATACTTTTGACAGAAGAATCAAGGAAGAACAGTTTCAAATTGGTGACCTGGTTTTGAAGTGGGATGCTCCTAATGAAGACAAACATGGAAAATTTGATCCTATGTGGGTAGGACCTTATGTTGTTGCTAGATACAGAGGGTAAAACACATTTCTGCTAGAATATACAAATGGGGTTCTTTTGGAGAGCAACCCTGTAAATGGAAGGTATCTAAAGCATTACCTATCCTAAGGATGAGGTAACATTTGTATCATGGCCTGTAAATACTTATTTTTCTTTACAAGTCAGCATGAATGGTAAGTTGAGTGTATTTGAAGCTCGCAGTGAAAGCCCTAAGATTCAGGAAGCATACCATTCCTTTTCTAAAAATATCTAAAAGTGATATATCTATGAAAAGCAAAAACATGAGTTTTGTAGAAGTTATTATGAAAAAATCAAAGGAAGGCACCTGGTCTACGAGTTCTTTGATACCTCACAGGGAGGATATCATCCCCAGATGGAGCCAGTTGTTAACACATCTATTTAGCATAAGGATGAAAAGACCATGATGAAGGAGAAATAATATTTGCTTGTCGAATCTTGGTTAAAAGTTATATTATAAGAGTATGATGATAGGTAAAAAACGATCAAATTATCAAAAGATCCTACGATGTGAGGCGGAAAGAAGAAAATTGATGGCTTATATTATTTCCGCTCTTCAAAAGATGTGAGCGCAATAAGAGTAGGCGGGTGGTTAAGGTAATATATGGATCAACGGTCATTGATCCATCTGGATGAGATCCACAGCTCGTATAAGTTCCTCTTTAGGAATGTGCGCGATGGTTAAAACAACAGAGCCCAGCGGAATTGGATACGTGCCACCCAATCTGGCGGCTGGAAAATAAAGGTAGATCACATCAATGGTCGTAAATGATTCTGGAACATAAACTTACGCGAGAGATAAGATCGGGAAGCCTAACGAAATTGCATACGTGCCATCTAATCTAATGGTGGAGAAATAAAGTTGATCACATCGACGATTGGGGATACCTCCGGAGCGAAGACTTGCATGGTGGTTACGACCAAGATTCCCAACGGAATGAGGTATGTGGCACTTAATCCAAATGTTGGAAATTAAAGGTGAATGCGATCAATGATTTCAAGTGAGTCCGGAGTGTGGAAGCATACGGCGGATAAAGGTAGAGGGTGGTCATGGAATACAAACTGTTGTTCATGTGGAAAATTGTGGCATACTCCGGAGGCTAAAGTGGTTTCGTGCAAACTGCCGAAGGAACGCTCCGGAGTGGGGTCTTATAAAAAGGAATTTGAATTGTCCTGTGGTTGTTTTTTTGGCTCCCGACGGGTGAAAGAGACATGCAGATTCGTCAACCTTTGACTATCATTTTCAAAAACACCGCTGCAGTTAACAGGTAAGGATTGAAACACCCATAATTCATCAATTTAATTCCCATTTATCACTGAATTATGGACCAGGAGAAAGAATTGCAAGGGTCTGGGCGGGTTATTGACGACAGAGAGGATTATTTGGTTGACAGAGATAGGGGCGTATGTGACCCCTTCCTATCTATAGGAAGCGTGTCCTTCAGTAAAGAAAGATTGTGGTATTACAATTCACAAGGAAATGATATATTGAATGTATGTAAATATTTTCTGTATTACTTCGCCCTCGAACAAACCCTCCATTTCCCAGAATTTGCAGAATGGTGTGCTGTTAACTACTCCCCTTCTCAGAGAATTATTGTGAGTCAGTCCACATCCCAAATAATTTGTAAAGTCAATGCCACAGTCATCCGTGAAAACCTCAATTTTCCTGAAAATTACCCTGATAACCGTGAGTCAGTGAATGAGTTGGTCCTTGCTGAATTTTACAAGAAGTGTGAAACTGAAATCCATTGCCAATTCCTATCTAGTATTCTAAAAGAAGGTCAATCTTTAGATGGTCTTTCCTTTCCTTACCCTGTCCATATTTTTAAAAATCAAGTCAAATTGGTAGTGTCTCTGGTCTATCAAATATTGGGTCTGGATGATGATTGTCACGTGGGCGAAGTCATCCTTGGTTTTTTATTGAAAATAAGTTCCTTAGGCTCTGAATCTCAGTCAATTCCTATGTTTAGTCTAAATGAGTACCTGACTGAAGCAATCCATCTTCAGTTGAGTGAGTTTCCAAAGGTTCGGTTCTTTAGATTTCATACCTACTTGTTCAACATGTTGTTATGTTCCAATGTCACTGAGCTGCAGTTTTTGAATACTATTTGTTCTTTTGATTTCCCCAAGCAAATCAACATGTTCGAATTTGCCAATTCAATTATGTCGGAAGTGTATAAAATGTTGTTTGATGAAGAATTGCCCCGTATTTTGGATGAGATGAAATGTTTGATGCAGCCTTCACCCGAAGACCGAATTGGAGATTGGTTCATGCATAAATACTCCACTGTGTCAAGGGTATATGGATTTACCGGGAAGCCTTATAAGTTACCTGCTTTCCTCACCCCGAGGATTTTTTCTTTAGATTTCATGAGACAAAGGTTGCAATCTGAAGGAGAACATTTTGGAGCTTTTAAAAAGTCTTCAAATATTAAATTTCCCCTCAAGGTCGGCTCTTTCATTTTCAAAAGTAAAGGTGCTTTAGTGTTCATAGAGAAATTACTGGAGAATATGGATTTCCGAAAGGAGCCAAAGATAAATTATGATCCCCACCATGTAATCTCCTTTAGGAATCAGGCCAACAAGAACAAATCGTTCGATCACCAGTTTATTGAAGGTCTGGCTGAAACAGCCAATTTGTTGCAGTTTACCGAGATTTCAAGGTTTGATGAAGATGCACATACTGTACCCGTCACAGCATCCCAAACAACAGAGGGTACTAGTATTATGATTAAGAGAAGTCTGTCTGAAATCGAAAGTATGGAAATTGATGAAGATGGATCACATAAAAAGGCAAAGTTGTTTCAAGGTGGTGAAATTTTAAATGAATAAATTTCTGATGGTTTCAAAAAGGTTGCTCTAGTTCCAATGAAGGCTATGCAAGTAAATCAGTTCTCTTTTAAAATTGTGGATGGTTCAGAATTAAGCCCGGTCTTTAAGTCAAAGGAGGAACTCAAAGCCATTTATATGGAGAAAAAAAACAGTCTCTGTAAGAGACGAGAAATTTGCTTCCGCAAGTAAGAAATTTATACAGTCCAAAAACATCTCTGATTTCTGCCAGAGATGCTGAAAGAAATACGTTCAAGTTAGCCATGGTAAACAACAAAAAGATGTCAGAGATGGAGATCCGGTTGGATAAGATCACTA
>LPNX010965856.1:689212-725236 GCA_001517045.1 Pseudotsuga menziesii | reverse complement strand
TGATATCATTTATTCAGACTTGTTACAAGCTATGGTAAAGATAAATAAATTACAAATTTTGACAGATAAGTTAGAGATTCAATTGAAACATGAAAGAGTAAAAAATAAGGTGAATGCCATCCAGATTAAGAAACTACAAACAAATATAGTCAGTACAGATAACACCCAGGCAGTCAGAAGAATGCTGGAGGAAAATGACAATGCGCTCCAAGTTTTAAAGAAAAAATTAAAGATCCCAGGTACTGAGCATGTTCAGTCTTCTGAATTATTGGCTCTCCAAGAAGCGAAAGATAAGGTCCATCAAGAGATGATGGAATATAAAGGGAGAGCTGTTGAGTTGCAGGAAGAAAAAGACAGGTGGGAGGCCGAATGGAATGAATTGTTATCTCAAATTTCCTTGATGAAAAAGGATAAAAATTATGAGAAGGATATTATGGAGGAGTTAATGAGTCAGACTCCCACCAGTGACGACCTGTCCATTGTGAATATCGAGAAGCCATTTGATGATTTTTCTGCAGATGATTTGTTAGTGCCTATGTCCCAGGTTAGTTTAAAAGATGAAGAAATCAAAGATCTGAAGACAGAGAATGAAAATATCAAGTCTGAATTGGCCAAAATAAATGAAAGTAAAAACAAAATATTACAAGACAGAAACCAATTGCAAAATAAGTTCAATGAATTGAAGGAGAAAAACATAGGTAAGGGTCCCCTGCAAGGAGCAAAACACATTATTTGGGACACCCTATCTATAGAAATTACCAAATTCCGGCATTATCTGAATTTCATTGATGATCAAAATATTTTGATCAATTTGGCCCACCAAATATTAAAGTTAGTGAATGAACATATGGAAAGAAAGCCCCTCACCACAGCTCAGAATGTGTTGAACTTTTTAAATTCACTGACATATCAGAAATTACATGATATGGGGATAAAAGATAGGATATCCATAGTGCTGTGGGCTAAGAAATTTATCCACAAACATCATTTAATGAAGACGGTCCAAGACCGAGCTGATGAAATGGCTGCATAGGTTAATAACTTCAAGCAGGTTTTCAAGGAGCTATTCGAGGATGGTCTGCCTTCCTTTCGAGACATAGAAGGCCGGCTGTTTTCTCAAGAGAATTATCACAACTTGCTAGTTCAGAGTCACATGGACCATTCCAAGTTTGATGACTTGGAAAAAGGCCTAACTGGGAAAACTATTGTGGATAAATTGACATAAGATTTTGAGATTCTGCAAAAGTTCCTGATTGTCAGAAAAGGATTGCCTAAGGTGTCATATGAAGCTTACATGGAGCTTGAAGTATCGATTAGAGAGATGATGGAATGTGACACCCCGAGCGCAGAGCAGTGGAAATCCATGGAGAGGTTTGGAAAAATGAAATACATACTTCATTCATAGAGACAGGCGTTGTACACCGAGGAGCTGACTGGGCGAAGACCTATTATCAACATGATTTTTACTTTATGATCTGTTAGGATTGGAGCTGTAATTTATTCCTAGAAGTTAGGGGTTTAGTTACAAGACTCTAAATTAAGCCGATCATTCAGTTATGAATCTTCTTGGAAGATCTATTATTTTATGTATATATTGTCATCTTTTTTAGGAGATGGGGTTTGGAACCCATCGTATTGTGCAATGATTTTGGAGAACATATATTTTGAATAAAAAAGTGAATGCATGAGGTTTTATCTGAGATTCCTGTGTCATTGATATCACAGTCTGTGCTTCTTTCTTTTTGTGATTGTATTTTCCCAGTGTAACACTTCATTTTGTTTCTTCTTTGTATCTAAAATACAGCATTGGGTGATTAGAATTCATATGTTTATGCTCTAGTCATCATTTTAGATATTTTATACATTTTTCTACTAAAGTTGAGATAGAATTCATCTTTGATGCTCTGTATTAATGGGTTGTTTCCTCCTCTCTTCTGTTTCACCTGGATTAAATTGAACGACTGTGATGAAGTGATTATCTTGCCTTTGATAAATTTCATGTATATGTCTTCGTAATATACTTATATGTATGTGAATCCATGCCCAATGGTTATGTGATTGTTTCAGCCATATATACAAATCTTTAAATGTGGTTTTATATCTGGTCCTGTTAAATCTGTATTGAGAGATCCCTCTCTGGAAGAAAATACCAGTTTATTTCTAAAGTGGTTTTTCTATTACCTTGGAGTCTACCTTTTACAACCTGGGTACATTCTGAGTGCTAACAGAAGTGAATATGAAGCTATCACAATACACTCCAAGATAATGAGGAGGGACTATCATCATCCTAAAGGTAAGCATTCTCACCTTAGAAAAAATCAACTTAGATGTTTCACTTCTGATGAGATAGGATACTATGCTAGAAATTGTTGTAGAAACAAAAGAAACTCTTAGAAGAAGAAGGAAAAAATAAAACATCATGCTCACACTACAGAGGATGACGATCCTCCTAGGAAAAGAGTCAAACAAGAATGTGAATATTCTTCAAGTGATGAAGAGTATGTTTTAATTTCTTCCATCACGGAAATTATCACACATAGAAGCAATGATTTGCTTATAGACAGTGGGGCTTCCAAGCATATGATGGGATTCAAAGAATCCATTGTCAAACTATACGAACATGAGTCACCTCACAAGATGAAAGTTGGGGATGATTACCAGTATCCAATAAAAAGGTAGTGGTGAATCCTCCTATAAACTAGACTCTAGAAAATCTATGAAGATGAATGATGTCTTGTTTGTACCAGGACTAAAGAAGAATCTCCTCTCCATATCTGTATTGGATGCAAAAGGCATGAGGGTTTCATTTGTAGATGGCCAAGTCCTTATGTGGCCAAAGGGAAAGACTATAGATGGTGCAACAGTGATTGCAAAGCAAGAGGGAGGACTATACAAATTGAAGGTCCAACCAGAATAAGATTTGGTCCATGAATCAATAAAGCCAAATTAACTTTGGCATATAATTCTTGCACATGTGCACTATAGAGTACTACCACTTGCAAGCAAATTTGTTGAAGGTCTTCCAGAAATATAGACAAAACATGATGGTGTCTACAAAGGATGTGCGAAAGGAAAGAACAAAAAGAAGACATTTCCAAGTAGTGAGAGCAAGGCAAAAGGAATCTTGAAGATCATTCACTCTGATGTATGCAGTCCGATGTCATCGAGCTCATTGAGTGGGTATGTATACTATGTTTCTTTCATTGATGATTTTTCTAGGGATACATGGATATACTTCTTGAAGAAAAAAGATGAATTGTACAGCAAGTTTAAAGAGTTCAAAGCCTTGACCGAGAACCACACAGAAAAAAAAATCAAGACCTTTCGATTAGACAATGGTGGAGAATTCACATCAAATGAATTCAAAGAATCATTTACAGATTCAGGGATTAAGAGGGAGTTGACTACTCCATACAATCCACAACATAATGGGTTTGCATAAATAAAGAATATAACGATTATGGAAGCAGCAAGGGCAATGCTTCATGATCAATATTTTTCGATGCATCTATGGGCAGAAGCCGCTAGGACAGCTGTGTATGTACATAATTGTACTCCACACGGAGTACTTGAGAACAAGAAACTTGAATATTTTCCGGCAAGAAACCAGAGGTCATCCATCTTAGAATATTTGGCTATCCAGTGTACATACACATTCCAAAAGAAAAGAGGAGAAAGTTATATCCTTATGGAAAGAAGGGTATATTTTTGGGATACAGTCAAAGATCGAAGGCTTATATAATATACTTCCTAGGAATCAAGAAGATCGACATTAGCATAGACATAACATTTGATGAAGACTCGGCTTACAACAAATTCAGAAAGAGACCAGCTGAAGACCTTGAAGAAACAGAGGTATCCAGGATTCGAGATACAAGTATGAATGATGCAACTCAAGAAGAAGATAGAGAAATATAAGAACCATAGGAACCTGTAGATCCACCCCAAGAGAATAATCCTCACAAGAGGAAACCTGCATGGGTATGAGAGGCTATCCAAGGTGCAAAAATATATGGGGCTCCAGAAGAAATACATAGAGAGAGGAAAAGAACTAGGTACTGCTCTGGTTATGTAGCCCTATTATGTGACATCATTGATAAAGAACCTTCCAATTATGAAGAAGCGACAGAAAAGAAAGAGTGGAAGGACTATGATCGAGGAGTACTAGTCGATCATGAAGAATGATGTCTGGGGTGTTGTCCCAAGACCAGAGGGGAGGTTTGTTGTGACTTCCAAGTCCATCTACAAGATCAAGCATGCTGCAAATGGTAGCATTGAGAAATATAAAGAAATAATTGCAGCTCGTGGCTTCTCCCAGAAAGAAGGAATATATTATGAAGAAAATTTTTCAGTTTTAGAAAGATACACTTCCATCATATCAGTACTTTCTTTGAATGCAATAATGAAATGGAAGATACACCAAATGGATGTCAAGAATACCTTCTTGAATTGTGTAGTGGAAGAGGAAGTGTATGTGGAGCAACCACTTGGTTTTGAGACACATGATAGGTAGACTCATGTGTGTAAATTGAAGAAATCCCTGTACGATTTGAAACAGGAACCCATGACATGGTACGACAGAATTGACAGCTTCCTATCAAGTTTGGGATTTACCAAGAGTAAAGCAGATTCCAACCTCTACTAGAAGTTTGAAGAATTGAACCCAATGATACCCCTATTATATGTAGACAACATGTTTGTAACAAGTCAGTATGGGTTTATTGCTGATACGAAGAGGAAGGTTGTTACCAAATTTGAGATGAAGGACTTGGGTATGATGCACTACTTTCTAGGCATTGAGGTGTGGAAAAATTCATAGGGAATATCCCTAGGTCAAGGGAAGTATGCAGTAGAGATCCTTAAGAGGTTCAAGATGATGGAATGCAATTCCATGACCACACCTATGGAATTGAACCTGAAGCTATTAAGTGATGTTTCATCATATTTGGTTGATGCTACGATGTATCATCAGATGATTGGGTCCTTGATGTACCTGACGAACATGAGACCAGATATTTGCTTTGTTGTTAACACATTGAGCCAGTTCCTGATGGATCCCAGACATGTTCACCTGATTGTTGTAAAGCATATTCTGAGGTACCTAAAGGGTACGGTTGATTATGGGCTCAAGTATGAGTTGAATCAAAATATTAACCTGGAGGGTTATGTGGATTCTGATTGGGCAATCACTGCCATTGATAGGAAGAGCAATTCAGGGTATTGCTTCAGTAAGGGATCAAGTGTGATCTCTTTGTTTAGCAGGAAAAAATCATGTGTGGCACTAAGTACAGCTAAAGTAGAGTATGTCACAGCTTCTTTAGCTAATTATGAAGTGGTGTGGCTAAGGAAGCTGCTATCTAATTTGTTTGATCTCCAATGGCATGCTACTTGTATATATTGCGACAACCAAAGTTGTGTGAACTTGTCGAAGAACCCAGTGTTCCATGACAAGTCGAAGCATATCGAGATCAAATACCACTATATCAGGGATATGGTGCAGAGGGGAGCAGTGAAGCTCCAATATGTTGTGACGGATGAACAGATAGATGATGTGTTGACTAATCCATTAGCCAGAGTGAATTTTGAGTACTTCTGGTAGAAGCTTGGTGTGATCCAGATAGAGGTTCCTTCCAAGGGGAAGTGATGAGTCTATGATACATTCTAACATGGTGGTAGGAGGGGCCTCCAATGGTTAGCTGTAAGTGCAAAGAAATTCTGACATGGTGGTAGGTAGGGCCTCCCATGGTTAGATGTAAGTGTACATCCATTCTAACATGGTGGTAGGAGGGGCCTCCCATGGTCAGATTTAAGTGATGATCCATTCTGACATGGGGGCAGGCCAGGCCCTCCCATGGTCAAATGTAAGGGTTGAGCCATTCTAACATGTGGGCAGGTTGGGCCCTCCCATGGTTAGATGTAAGGGATGATCCATTCTGACATGGGGGTAGGTTGGGCCCTCCCATGGTCAAATGTAAGGGAAAATCCATTCTGACATGGGGGAAGGCTGGGCCCTCCCATGGTCAGATGTAAGGGCTGAGCCATTCTGACATGGGGGCAGGCTATTCCCTCCCATGGTCAGATGTAAGGGTAGATCCATTCAGACATGGGGGTAGGCTGGTCCCTCCCATGGTAAGATGTAAGGGTTGAGCCATTCTGACATGGGGGTAGGCTGGGCCCTCCCATCATCATATGTAAGGGCTAGGCCATTCTGATAAGCGAGTAGGATAGGCCCTCCCATGGTCAATATGTAAGGGCTGGGAAATTCTGACATGGGGGCAGGCTAGGCCCTCCTATGGTCAAATGTAAGTGTTGGGAAGGCCTTTCTGACTAGGTCAGATATAAGTGCCGAAGAATATGAAGACCTACATCGAGGCTAGGCCTATAACCAGCATGAAAAAGAGATGGCTATGTAGAACTTCCTGTGATGAGTAGAATTAAAAGATAGCACCATTTAATCAAGATAGAGGAGCAGTGATGATGATCTAGTGATGATCCAGTGATGATCTAGCTTTAATGCTGATCTAGTGATGATCCATCTTTGATGATGATCTAGTGATGATCGAAATTTGATGATGATACAGTGATGATCCTTCTTTGATGATGATCTAGTGATGATGATCCAGATATGATCCAGTGATGATGATACAGACTTGAACCAAAGAAGAAGACTTGTACTAATGAATTTTGTTAAGAGAATACCTTCCTAGTTAAGAAGGAGTGTTAATGTAATTGTAACTTTAGAATGTACTCACTTGTATATTTCATATAGTGTATTTCATTGGTCCCCAATGTTCCTATTGGGAGAATCATTAATCTAAAAAATTCATGTAAAGTCATAGAGGTAAACCCTCCTAGTTGATCAAGGGTCAAAGTCCCCACAGTTTTGGGGCACTAGGGTTATTAGACTCTCCTAGAGAAGTCGACCCTGGTAAGTTTTTGTTAAGTCAGAAACTAGTATAAATAGAGAGTGATCCTTTCTATTTATCACATAATCAATCACACTCAGTTGTAGCGCATGAGTGAGAGAGAAGGAGCTGGGATAAGAGAGAGAAAAGTTGTTGGAGATCATGTTATTTATTTGGGTTTTACTGGTGTCATTGTTTCTCATTCTATCTCTGAGGAAGTTGCGGGGTTTTCTCTTGTATGGTTTCCCCAAGGAAAATATTTGTGTCCATTTTCTCTCGTGATTGACTGATGTGCATGTTATTGTCTCAAATAATATCCTAAGATCATACTGTCTAATTGATCAAAAAATCTAACAATTTTTAATACTCCCTTGGTTAAATGTCTATTAGATTAATTATTTCCTAACTTAGGAACCTTGAATTAATTAAGTGGGTCCACTAGTGCAATTGGGTCTACATGTACCAATGGGGCCACATTTACCAATCATTGAAGTGTGGGGGACCATACTAGAGGTTAACTACCAGTTACTGCATGTGCATGCATCAGTTACATCACCTCCTAGACAAATCCCTACATTTTAGGAGCCATATGAAGTCCTGCCACCAGCCTACTTCAGTCAGTTGGTGTTAGCACTAGTTAGTCTTAGTTAGCCCCTAGTTACAATCAGTTACTTCACATTCAGTTAGGCCAGTGCTACTAATGCATGGATATTGCATGGTTGCATGGGGAGGAGTGCTTTACCTACCTACACTCAGTTGCATTGACTTAACTAGTTGTTACTACTTGTTGGATTTATTGGTCATCGGGGAGTTGTCTATTTGGAATCTGATATCTATTGGGAGACCTTGAGTTAGAGATGTAGTTAGATAAAGTCTTATCCACTTGGAGGATTCGAATTCATTACTCATGCATTCAAATTCTACCTATGTAAACTACATTGTACACTAGATATTATCATGATGAATTTATTGTAAATTCGTGAGCAATACTTGTTTATTTCTTATGTGGTTTGTTTTTCTTAGTTTGTATGTTCATTCTCCATTTAATTGTTGCAACATTATCAGAACTCTAGAGACTTGAATATATTATTGGCATTCAAATTATAATAGGAATAAGTTATTCTCCTTTATGAATGGGTTCAGTAGGTACAATCAAATCTATATTGCTACCAAGGACCAACACAAGACCACTTTCACATGTCCCTAGGGTACTTTGCTTTGGTTTATGCAACGCACCAGCCACCTTTCAAACATTTGTGATTGGCATATTTTCAGAGATGGTCAATGAGAGTATGGATATTTTCATGGATGACTTTACCCCATATGGTAGTGACTGTGAGGAGGCGCTGAAAAAATTAGAGAAGGTTTTGACAAGCTGTGAGCAGAAGCAGCTATCTTTGAGCACTGAAAAGTGCCACATGATGATGAGTGAGGGTGTGGTTTTGGGTCACTTAATCTCTATCGATGGTATCCAGGTAGATCCATCCAAAATCAGGGTAATTGAAAACATACCCACTCCTAGAAGACAGAAATAGGTACGTAGCTTCTTAGGGCATGCTGGTTACTACAGAAAACTTATAGAAAATTTTTCCAAACATGCTTACCCTTTATTTACTTTGTTGATGAAGGATGTATAGTTCATTTGGAATGATGCATGACAAACAACATTTCTCAAACTTAAGAAGAGGTTGTCTATAGCTCTTACAGATGCCTCTAACACTACCATAGGAGCAGTGCTGGGACAACAGGATGGGAAAGCTCCATATGCAATTTACTATATCAGTAAAAACTTGGCCCCTACTGAACTCAACTACACTGTTACAAAGAAGAAATTTCTAGCCATTGTCTATTCCATCAATAAATTCAGACATCACATTACCAAATATCCCACATTTGTACACACTAACTATTCATCCATTAAGTATCTAATGAATAAAACTATTAAAAATGCTAGGATAACCAGATGGCTAGTACTATTACAGGAGTTTGACATTACAATTATTGATAGACCTAGAAAAGAGAATGGTGTTGCTAATTTTTTATCTCTTTCTACTAACAGTGATGATACCATGCATGTTGAGGATTCTTTTCTAGACAAGCATTTGTTTGCAATATCATCTCATTCCCCTTGGTACGCAGATGTTGCTAAGTATTTGGCTGCAGGAAATCTTTCGGCACATCTGTTGAAAAGAGAGAAAAGGAAGATCGTCCAACATAGTGTTAGGTACTACTAGATAGATGGTCATATTTTATATACAGGCCCTGATCTTGAAATCACGAGATGCATAAGAGAAGGTGAAATTTTTAGTATCCTGATGGCTTTCCATGATTAGCCCTACAGGGGACACTTTGTTGATAAACATACACATCATAAGTTGTTAAAAATGGGATACTATTGGCCAACAATTTTTAGGGATGAAAAGAAATATGTTCAGGCTTGTGATAGTTGTCAAAGAATGGGCCAACCTATTATATTTTTATCATTTAAGAAATATGACATTAGGATCTTATCTGAGAGAATAACATGCACAGCAATAATCGCAAGAGAAAAGAGACACAAAGAATTTTACTCGGGGAAACCATAAAGGAGGAAACCCTGCAACTTCCTCAGAGATAGAATGAGCACCAATGGTAGCAGTAAAACCCAAAGACAGAAAAGATAATCACTAACAGTTGTTCTCTCTCTCTCTTGAGAGAGCTTCTCCTCTCTCACTCATGAGCCCTAGTTGAGTGAGTGTGTGTTTTGTGTAGAAATTAGGAGAGCCTCACTTCTATTTATATTCTTCTGTTCACTTTATGTCCACTCAAACAAGTCATCCTCAATTAACAATTACTTACCAAGGCCAATTTCTCTAGGAGAGTTTAATAACCCTAGTGACCCACAAATGTGGGGACTTTTCCCTCTGATCAACAAGGAGGGTTAACCTTAACTCAGTTGTGGGGAATATTTCTCTGACTTACAATGGAGGGTTAACCTCAATGACTTTACATGAATTTAGTATATTAATGACTCTCCCTATAGGAACATCGGGGTATAATATAACATATACAAATGAATACATTCTGAGGTTACAAATACATCAACACTCCCTCTTAACTAGGAAGGTATTCTCTTGACACAATTCATCAACACAATTCTTCTTCTCTCGATCATCAGCAAAGCTGGATCATCATTAGAGATAGATAATCATTGGATCATCATAAGACCTGGATCATCACTAGATCATTAGGTCTGGATCATCACTTGATCTAGATCATCAATCGATCATCAATTCTAGATCATCACTTGATCTAGATCATTACGGGATCATCAAGTCTGAATCATCACTTGATCTAGATCATCACTAGATCATTAAGTCTAGATCATCACTTTATATGGATCATTACTGGATCATCAAGTCTGGATCATCACTTGATCTGGATCATTACTGGATCATCAAGTCTAGATTATCATCACAACTTCCGTCATCTCGGACAAATGGTGCTATCTCCCAATTATTTTCGTCATATGACGTTCTAGAGATCCATCCATTTTTCATGCTGGTTGTAGGCCTATCCTCCATGTAGGTATTCATCATCTTCAGCACTTATATCTAACCATGGAATGAACCATGTCAGAAAGGCTCGCCCAACACTTACATTTGACCATGGGAGGAACACGTCCAAGAACCATGTCAAAACGGCATGCCCAGCACTCACATCTGAGCATGGGAGGAACACATCCAAAACCCATGTCAGAAAGGCCCAACACTCACATCTGACCTCATATTGTCAGAAAGGATCTGCACTTACATCCGACCTCATCTTGTCCAAAGGGCTCTGCACTTACATCCGACGTCATCTTGTCACAAAGGCTATGCACTTACATCTGACCTCATCTTATCAAAAAGGCTCTACACTTACATCCGACCTCATCTTGTCACAAAGGCTCTGCACTTACATCTGACCTCATCTTGTCAGAAAGGCTTTGCACTTACATCTGACCTCATCTTGTGAGAAAGGATCCGTACTTACATCCGACCTCATCTTATCAAAAAGGATCTACACTTATATCTGATCATGTGGAAACACATCTCGAAATCACATCAGAATGGATTCGCACTGATCATGTGGGAACACATCCCACAATCAAATCAAAATGTCTCTGCACTGATTATGTGGGAACACATCCCACAATCACATGAGAATGTCTCTGTACTTACATTTGACCATGGAAGGAACCAATCCTCTCACGATGTGAGAAGGGCACAACACTTATATCTGACCATGGGAGGCCCTACCTACTACCATGGAAGAAGGGCTCAGTGCTTATATCCAACCATGGGAGGCCTTGACTTCCACCATGTCAAAAGGGCTCATGGAATCATCACTTCCCCTTGAAGGGAACCTCGATATGGAAAATACCAAGCCTCTCCTTCAAGTACTCAAACATCACTCTGGCCATTTATAGCATAGAATCACATCAGGGTTGATTACATCCAAGGACAACCTATGAGCTTTTCCAGGACCGATTACATCCGAGGACAACCTACAAGACTTATTACGTTTGAGGAACTGACAAGCTTCACCAGGATTGATGTTAAGATAACTTGTCTCACAAGCTATGCTTGAAATCCCTATTTTGAGAGATCTCAATCTGGATCACAAACTGCAGCTTCACTGCTCCTCTCTACATCATACAAAAATGCAAGTCATATCAATCAAATCAAATGGTAGTTTTCAAAAGAAACATACTACCTCCCAAATAGAAAGTCACAACATATTTTTCCTCTGTTGTACTTAGTGCCATGTATGACTCCATCCTGCCAAAATAAGAAATCAAACCTGATCTCATACTGAAGCAGCACCCCGAAGTGCTCTTCCTATCAATGGCATTACCTTCCCAATCTAAATCCACATAACCCTCCAGGTTAATCTCCTGATTCACTTCATACTTGAGCCCATAGTCAATTGTACCCTTTAGGTACCTCACTACATGCTTTCCAACCATTAGGTGAAAATGTCTCAATGTGTTCACAACAAAGAAAATATCTGGTCTTGTATTCATCAGGTACATCAAGGAACAAATCATCTGATGATACATTGTGGCATCAACCGTCTCTAATGAAGCAACACTCAATAGCTTCAGGTTCAATGCCATAGGTGTGGTCATGGCCTTGTAGTCCATCATCATGAACCTCTTCAAGATATCCACTACATACTTCCCTTTTCCCAGGGAGATTCCATCCGCATTCTGCCTCACCTTCATGCCTAGAAAGTAGTGCATCATATCCAAGTCCTTCATCTCGAACTTCGCATCAAGTCTCCTTCTTGCAACTTTAATGAGTTCCTCTTTTATGTCAGGAACAAGTCATCGACATATAATAGGAGTATCACTGGTATTCCACCTTCAACCTTGAAGAAAAGGTTGGAATCTGCTTTACTCTCAGTAAATCCTAGAGTCATTAGTAATCTATCCATCCCATCATACCATCTCAAACCTCGGGATCTTTTGCAGTCACTCCCTTTGAAGTGGAGCATCATTCTCCCTCTACTTTTTGTACTCTATGCATTGAAATATTCTGTACCAGAGTAACAAGTAGCTTCCTCTACTACTAATATTCTACATATCCATCTAGGGTCGCTAGATACCAAGATCCTCTATCTTGACCTTTTCAAAAGTTGTTCTCGCACCCATCTGTTAGCTTGTCATCCTCTATAAGCTTTCATCTTCCACCTTGTAGAAAAGGATAAGATATTAATCACTCTAGGTGATCTTAAAGCTCCTCGTGTATGTGTTATGCCATGGGTGTCTTCTGATCTTGTACAAGGCATTATTTCATTTGCACACATGATTCTTTCTATCATGTGTCTCAACCCCCATTGGATGCAAATGTCTCTTCGTAGTCTATTCCTTCTTTCTATGAGAACCATCATGCTATGAATCTTGCCTTGTATCCCATGATGTTGTCATCTACTGCATGCTAGATCTTATAGATCCATATGGAAGATACTACAGACTTCCCTTTAGGTCTCAATGCCTCATCTTATACATCATTCTTATTCAACTAGTGTGATAAATTCAAACCAAAAAGTGAGTAATTCAAACCACAGGAGAATCTAGGAGTGTTAGTGAGGTTCACAAATCAAATTTGGGTTCAAGATTCAGCAAAAACCATCAAATTACAGTTAAATTACACACAATGATAGACGGAAACAAGATAATTTTGGACTTTCTAAATATGAAATTGTTATTAATAGGTTTATAAATACAGCATAAGTGTTTCGAATCCCTTTGGAAGCCAATTATGAGCCAAAATACAAACATTGCCAAATTGGCATCAAACCCCCTTAGGTGGGCTAATCACATCCCAAATCTCTCCAAATGGCCACAAATTATTGAAGTGGCATGGATGATGCATGCTGGGTCAATTATTACACCTTGTAAAGCATGGGTGTGGAAAACTGGATGGTTTAGACTCTCAATGCAACATTAGTTGCACCAAATCAAGCCAAATTTGGGAAAAATCCCACTCTAGCACCCCAAGTCAACTTGCCTATCCACATTCAATGAATGGCAGTGCACCAGTAATGATGGATGTGCATATGTGGCTGGATGAATAGGCTGGCANGTGGGTCATAGAACCTCAACTTGACATGGCATATGTCCACCTAAGCACCCCTAGTCCACCTCATAGTGTATTAAAGCTTAAAAAAGCAATAAAATTGACAAATTAGTGTAACTAAGGTAATAATGATGGATTACTGTTCTAACACCCTCCCTTAATCCAAAAAATAAGTATGCTCACAAAATGATGAAGGCCTTGGAAACAATGGCTCAAGTCACCTCAAGTACATAATCGGAAATTTAAAATTTTATTTGTCCATGTGAACCGAGGAAAGAAGGAAAACCACATGGGAAAAACCTCCCCTCAAGAATGGACATGGGGATGGACCTGGAATGATATAATAGAAAATTACCATCTTCACTCACCCCAGCAAATATCTCAGGTAAGGGAAGGTCTTCTCAGTGAAATCCTTGGTAAAAATGTTGGCAGTTTGCTCGATGGATGGGCAATACTGCACTGAGATCACCTTGTCATGCACTAATCCAAGAATGTAATGCATGTGAATATCTATGTGCTTTTTTCTCTTCCTCCTTACTGGGTCAGTATATATCTTTATGGCACTCTGATTATCCACCCAAATTTTTGTTGGAGAGTCAATTGTGACACCAAACTCTCGAAGAATTCCCTGCAACCAAACACACCGAGTTGCAGCATTAACTATTGCCCTGTATTCGGCCTCTGCTGATGAAAGTGAGATGGTGTGATGTTTCTTAATTCACTAGAAAATATTACCCTTAGAAAACATGAATACAAAACCCAATGTTGGCTTTCTGTCAATTGGATCACTGGCCCAATCTGAATCAGAAAATCCAGCTAGTTGAAGTGAGGAACTAGTTGTGTAATGTACTCCGAATTTCTTAGTTCCCTGAACATTATCAAGACTTATTTTAGCATCCTTCCAATGGAACACATGTTTTTGGTGCATGTGTCTTTCTATAGAACTCACAGCATAAGACAAACCAGGTCTTGTATGAGTGAGGTATAGCAAGCTGCCCACTAGTTTCATGTAGAGTGTTATATCCACCATTGGGGAATTTCCAAATTCATACAATTTAATACTAGAAATAAATGGAGACTTGGATTCCTTACACTCAGACATAATAAAATTCTTTATCAAGTCTGAATCATACTGTGACTGACTCAGCATGATTCCCTTACCATTTTGCTCAATTTTTAAGCCCAAAAATTGCCTTAGCAATCCTAGGTCTGTCATAGCGAATTCACTGTACAAAGAGTTCTTAATTTGGCCAATTGAATTGGTGCAGCAACCTGTAATAAGAATATAATCAACATAAAGAACAATGACCTGCAATTTAACATCATTTTTCTACAAATACACATTAGGGTCTTATTTGCATCTTGTGAAGCCAATTAAAAGCAAGAAAGTATCCATTTTTGCATACCAAGCCCTCGGGGCTTCCTTGAGTCCATACAATGATTTTTTCAGCCTCAATACAAATGAAGGATCCTCTTGGAAACCTTTAGGCATATGCATATAGATATCCTCCTATATTTTACCATGCAAGAATCCACTTTGTACATCCATGTGGTGAACCTCCGAACACTTGCTAGCTGCTAGTGCAAGAACTAGTCTAATTGAGTCCATCTTTGCAACCGGTGCAAAGGTCTCTATGTAATCAACTCCATGGACCTGAGAATAGCCCTTAGATACTAACCTAGCCTTATGTTTTATATCAGAACCATCAGCAGCAAGTTTTTTCTGGTAGACCCATTTACATTGAACAACTTTCCTCTTGGGAGGAAGGGCAACCGATTCCCATGTATTGTTCTCTTGGAGGGATTGAAGCTCATCTTCCATTGCTGACTTCGATATTGGATCTATAAAAGATTTATGATATTTCTGTGAGTCATAAATTATAAGCATGTAACACTACTCAAAAAGATCACTCTCACTAGAAAATGAAGCCTTACTAGATTGTGATCTAGTTCTCCTAGGCTCTTGGGGATTGTCTACGATTTTCCTGGCTGCTTGCACAATGTTTTCAGCCCATTTGGGCCTAGATGGTGATTTATCTACAATTATATCATCTCCAAAAACATTCATATCAGAATTATCAGGAAAAAATAGAGCATGTGTCATCACTTACATCTTCGAATGGTTGAGGAGAGGAGCAATCACCCAGTGCAAGTTCAAAGTCTAGAATTGGCTCTTCTTCAAATTTGACACTTCTTTCAACAAACATTTTGTCGGTGGATGTGTTAAGGAGCTTGTACCCTTTGGTTTCCTCACCATATCCAACCATTAAACACTCCTTTATTTGTGTCTGCAAGGCTTTCCTCTTCTCTGAAGGTATTCTTTCCCATGCGTTTGTCCTGAATATCCTGAAATTCGAGACATTTGGTTTTTCACCAAACCATGCCTCGTAGGGTGTTATCGCTTTCACTTATTTGTGGAAGGATCTGTTATTAATGTGACCAGCATAGCTGATGGCTTCAACTCATAGCTTTGGATTAAGTTCCCTTACTTCTATCATGCAAGTTGCCATCTCTTTGAGAGATCGATTCTTTCTATCTGCCACACCATTTTGCTATGGTGTGTAGGGAGTTGAGTGTTGCATTTGGATGCCACACTCCTCACAAAGTTTCTGTATAGTTTTATTCACATCTTCCTTTCCATTATCAGTCCTAAGTACTTTTATCTTCTTCCCACTATGATTCTCTACTAGTGCTTTCCAGACTTTGAGTTTCTCAAACACCTTAGATTTTAATTTCAGAAAATACACCCAGTAGAATCGAGAGTAGTCATCAATAAATGTAAGCACATGCCTATATCCAAGATATGAGGGAGTGGGTATTGGACCAATCATATCAGAATGCACCAACACAATTTGTTGTGTTTCTCTCCTTTCCTTCCCCTTCTCGTAGCTCTGCTCATGATGCTTGCCAATCACATATCCAATACATGCTCTAGTTGATGGATGAATTTGTGGAAGACCTTCTAGCATTCCTTCTTTGTGCAATGTTTGGAGATATATGTAATTCATGTGGCCAAACCTCTCATGCCATATTTTGGAAACATTTGTGGCATGTGAGTGAAGTTCTTGATCACTGGAAGTAGGGATGAAATTAGAGAATTTTTACATTCTCTCATGATGATCAGCATACCCAACTGCAACAACTTGGTCTATTGATATTTCAGAAATCTCTATAGAGTCAGGAGTAAATATTACTCTCTTTGGCTCTCCTATATGGGTCATCTAGTAGAATGATAGAAAATTTGCTGCAAGTTTTGGTACATTGTTACGGAGAGAAATTCCTATGGCTTGGGGTACCACAACAGACAGCTAGACTCCAGAAATCAATCTTTCCCAATATGCAATAGAAATAACAACATCTAACACTAAAGGATCGAACCTCATACCTTATTCCGGATGGTTGAATTAGATCCCCGTTGAGCTTTCCAATCTTCAGCTTGAATTGTTATAGCACTTCCTCAACAACAAGTAAATAATACAAGCATACTATATTTCATGGTGTTAGATCTATTCTAGCATATATAATCAATAATGTATAATAATTTGACATATTCCAATGGATACAATATTCATTCAAATACACATTACTGGACAAGAAAAGATATTTCTATTAATATGAATCAGAGATTACAAGTGACAACCTCTGACGGCACGTCTGCGAACCGGAGAAACTGAATCCCCCACTTGGGCGTCCACCACCTCAATCCTCCATCACTTCGATAGGAAGCTTACTAGCAAAAGGAAAGCTTGGGAAGAACACAACAGTGCTCCAAGGGACAAAGGGATGCAGACTCAAGCATAAGTTCTGGAAACAATGGACTATAGTTTCGATACTCTCAATTCTCTCTTATCTATCACCCCTCTTTAATGTACCAAGGGGTTCCTTATATAGCTGCACAAGGGACAATGAAGGGTCGAATCCGAGTGATATCAAGGCATATGGAAGGCTAAGAGTCATATGAGTCAGATCCAAGTCAAGGAAAACTCCAAAAGGATTTGGATTATGCACACATCCCGATGTACGCGACTATAGGGGTCAAACCCGCGTATGTACGCGGTTATCGGGGAAAAAGTCGCGTATATCATCTTTCTAATGTTTTTAGGGATGGTCAATGATACATCAAAAGACAAAAAGTGGTCCATAGGGGCTAATGAGTCTGCAGCGGGACAGGGGAAGGCCATACAATGTGTGATTCACCTAGTGTGGTGAAATCCGCTATAACAGATGCCCCCTAATGTAGGAGATCAGAGGGGTTATACGATGGCCGAAATACATTATAAGTCCATCCCAGAAGTGAAGTGATGAAGGTACCCAAATGGAAGACCAGCCACCCAATCAGCATAATACCATAATACAACTATGCATATAACTGCAAATACATATAGCAGTCCTGGATACATAAGAGTACAATGGCCATGAATAGGCATGAAACATGATAACACATATGTGGTCATCGCCACGTACAATATACATAGATCAGAATCTCCATGATGAAGATATATAAAGGACCAAGATCTCCACAAAGGATGAAGATATATAACAAATCAATATCTCCATAGTGGCTGGAAATTTCTGACATATACTGGAACAAGTCATGAGAGATGAAATCTCATGAACACTGGCACGATCAAGGAGGTAGCATATAGTGGATGCCACCAATATGGAAGGTATTCTACACAAACCGCTACGAGTACATGTCCTACTATGCGAATAGAGGTGTCGAGGTTGAACATAGTAGTCCATCGTCTGATTACCGGTCATTGATGTATACCGTTAACAGACGCGAGATCACCCACCAATAATGAAAATGGGAATCAAGGTACTAGAGTGCAAACTAACAAGTGTGAATAAATGTGTTGAGGTCGAACACTTGAGAGAATCCATCGATCAGGGGACATTGATGTATTCCCAAAACTGTCGATGGCAAGAGAACCTGCCACTGATGACTACAAGTCTCAAGGCACTCAAAATGACTCTAGAATCCAATCCCAGAATAAATCATCTGAATTCGATGGGATGAAATCCGCTGGAAGGAGGGAATTAAGGCATCCCCCATCATCCAACACGAGGTACTCAGCAAGGCTGTATAATATGGAAGAACTCGATCATAAGGTGCATGAACTAGTAACTGTATTGGGAATGGCCGACATGCAAAGTCAAGATAACTGAGGAATGGCCGACTCAGGTTTCAACTTCCTTCGAACAAGAGCATAACGGCGTATGGTGACTGAATGAAGGCAACATAGACTCGATATACAAATTGGGACATCTCTATGATGCAGGAGGAATCAATAGAGGATCCATAGGAACTGGAAGCTTAACTAGTCGATGGAGATAAAACTCAGATAACGAGTACAGCTCCTAAGTCAAACTATAACCCAACCAATGGATGTGATATACAGTGCTCTGTTCGAAGGCGACACGACTCGACAGCTGCCAAAGATAATATCTTTTCTTGTCTGGCCTTTTGGTTTTTTTATTTTTTTGGGTCTTTTTCAGTTATTTGAAAATCTTGAAAAAAGAATAAACTAGCTTTATATTTAAAAACTAGGAGGAGATGAGTGTCATTTACGGCAAACAAACTAGTTCCAAGCAGTGAAACATACCTATGCTCAATGCAAGGATACATGTGTAGGATATCGACACTCGGGGGAAAATCCCCTCCCAGTAAAAAGGGAATCAAGCTGCGAAGGATATAAATAAAATGCTCTGCATGGCTAGACATGAGACAAGCTCAGGCTATATGGCTGAAACGCAATGTCAGGGGAGCCGGCATAAAGCTCAATAAGACAAGAAAAGCTCATGATAATGCATTCACAACTTGATACAAGGGAGTCCGGGGGGTCATGGACAGCATAAGATCAAGAGGAGTATGAGGCTCTTGCTAAATGTCATGGCAATACTATACAACGGACTCCCACACCCTAAAGGGGAAACATCGGCATGGGCACCAAATGCAAATAAGGCGCTAACTAGGGTAGCCATGTAACGTGAGTCTCTACCACCCATATCATGCCACTTCTATAGCAGCAAGAACGTTCCATGACATAATAGAGTGGGTTCATACCTAAAGATATAGTGACATGGTCATAAGGTCATGCAAAATGCAAACAATGGTGAACCTAACCTATATGCCAGTATAGATGTAATACCTGTGAAAGGCAAAAATGGTCTCTGGCCACAAAAGAAGCATCCAACAGACAACTTCAGACCCAAGGAAGACCCAACCACACTCACAACCCACCCAACAACTTCCCACAACATCAGACTCACCAAAAGGGAGGATGTACGCGACTGTATAAAGAACAACTGCGTATGTACACGCCTTTTGACCAAAAACCTGCGTATACACGCAACTGTTGGCCAAAAACCTGTGTATACAGAGAAGGCAGTGGTAAAAAGTAGGTCAATGCCAAACCAATAAAGGGGAGTGTCAATGGACAAACATACTATAACATGCGACATAGAAACAGAGAGAAACAGAGAGCAAATCAATAATAACAAGCCCATTGTGCCCCCAACCCCAAAGAAGAACAAGGAACATCCCTAGCAGAGTCACCAATTCTATTACGGAGAGAAATTCCTATGGCTTGGGGTACCACAACAGACAGCTAGACTCCAGAAATCAATCTTTCCCAATATGCAATAGAAATAAAAACATCTAACACTAAAGGATCGAACCTCGTACCTTATTCCGGACTGTTGAAGTAGATCCCCGTTGAGCTTTCCAATCTTCAGCTTGAATTGTTATATCACGTCCTCAACAACAAGTAAACAATACAAGCATACTATATTTCATGGTGTTAGATCTATTCTAGAATATATAATCAATAATGTATAAGCATTTGACATATTCCAATGGATACAATATTCATTCAAATACACATTACTGGACAGGAAAAGATATTCTATTAATATGAATCAGAGATTACAAGTGACAACCTCTGATGGCACGTCTGTGAACCGGAGAAACTGAATCCCCCACTTGGGCCTCCACCACCTCAATCCTCCATCACTTCGATAGCAAGCTTACTAGCAAAAGGCAAGCTTGGGAAGAACACAATAGTGCTCCAAGGGACAAAGGGATGCAGACTCAAGCATAAGTTCTAGCAACAATGGACTATAGTTTCGATACTCTCAATTCTCTCTTATCTATACCCCCTATTTAATGTACAAAGGGGTTCCTTATATAGCTTCACAAGGGACAATGAAGGGTCGAATCCGAGTGATCTCAAGGCATATGGAAGGCCAGGAGTCATATGAGTCGGATCCAAGTCAAGGAAAACTCCAAAAGGATTTGGATTATGCACACATCCCAATGTATGCGACTATAGGGTTCAAACCCACGTATGTACGCGGTTATCGGGGAAAAAGTCATGTATATCATCTTTCTAATGTTTTTAGGGATGGTCAATGATACATCAAAAGACAAAAAGTGCTCCATAGGGTCTAATGAGTCTATAGCGAGACAGGGAAAGGCCATACAATGTGTGATTCACCTAGTGTGGTGAAATCCGCTATAACATACATACAGTACATCACTTAAGAACCCATGTTCTAAATCAATTCTCCCAATACCTTTGGTCTGGAGTTCAAAATCATCTCCCATTCGAACTGTTGGGCCAGCATTCAAACTCATGGAGGAGAAGAATTCTCTCCTAGATACAATATGCCAAGAATAACCTAAATCAATAATAAAGGATAAGAAATTAGAAGTACCTGCCACCAATGCATGACATTTTTCGTTGCCTTCATTTGAACTGGAGCTACCATCTTTCTTCCTGGCGCTGTCAGGAACTGGAATGATGTTCTTCTCCAGCAGCTGTGCCATGGTGTCTACGGTTTTATTCATGCATGGTCTCTCTGGATGCCATCCCTTATGCAAAATAAGATCATTTGGCCTTCTATTTCCCTTTATTATCCTTTTCTTTGGGTGGATTCGTAGCTCCCTCACTGGATTTGGGTTTTTCTGATTTCTTCTTGTCCAGCAACTTCGAATTCTTTGACTTGGGTTTTCCCTTTGCTGAAGTCAGACTTGGGTTTTCCCTGTTCTGAATTCAAGACCCCCACTGCTAGTGCTTAATATTTGGTCTTGATGGAACCCATTTGGACCAATTTGTCCTGCTCTTGAGTGAGTGACTCCATGAAATTTTCTAGACTTGGCATTTGCTAGTTTCGAAAGGTGAGTTTTCTTGAGTGAAATGTGCTCACAAAGACTGAGAAATCCGGCCCCAACTTTGAAAGTATAGACAAGATCAATTGATATTCCTTCATTTCAATCCCACATTGTTTTAACTGCAATACAAGTGATTTGAACTTGGTGAAGAAGTCCTGCATTGTGTAATAGTGCATTGGGCTCAAGCTTATCAGCTCATTCTCAAGATGGTGACCACGTAACTCATCAATTTTTCCAAATAGAGACTCAAGTTTCTCCCAAACCTCCTTTGGTGATGTCAAAATGTCAAGGTGGAACAACAAATCTCTTAATATGCTCAGACACAACAAACCATATGCTTCATCCAATTTGTTAAAATATTTGGATTTTTCTACAACAGAATTTGATTCCACTTCAGTGCCCATAGTAACTCTGAAAAGCCCCTTCACTGTCAATTAAATCACCATCTCTGCCTTCCATTTAAAGAATTTGAAAGGTTTTATCATGATGTGGGTATCCTCCATTACTTCCTGCGTTGATGGTGGTGAAATTTCTAACTGGGTTACACACAACAATTCGATTTTATCTGGAATTCACTAACAAAGCAGCTCAAATCCACTAAAAATTTGGTCTGCAACTCAAAATATCCAACCAGATATGACACCATGTGAGAAATTTGAACCAGCAAGTGATTAATTCGAACCACATGAAAATATAGGAGCGTTAGTGAGGTTCACAATCAAATTTTGGTGCAAGATTCAATAAAAACCATCAAATTATAGTTAAGTTACACACAATGATAGTTGGAAACAAGATAATTTTGGACCTTCCAACTCTAAAATTGTTATTAACAGGTTTGTACATACATCATAAGCGTTTCAAATGGTTTTGGAAGCCAATTGTGAGCAAAAATCCCAAAATTGCCAAATTGGCATCAAACCCCCTTACGTGGGCCAATCTCATCCTGAATCTCTCCAAATGGCCAAAACTTGATGAAGTGGCATGGCTGATTTGTGTTGGGTCAATTATTTAACCTTGGACAATGTAGGTGTGGAAAATTGGATGGTTTAGACTCTCAATGCAACATTAATTGCACCAAATCAACCCAAATTTGGGAAAAATCCTACTCTAGAGCCCCAAGTCAATTTTCCCGTCCACATTCAATTAATGGAAGTGCGCCAGCAATGATGGTTGTGCATATGTGGCTGGATGACTAGGCTGGAGTACCCATGTGGGTCATATAACCTCAACTTGACATGGAATATGTCCACCTAAGCACCCCTAGTCCACCTCATAGTGTATTAAAGCCTTAAAAAGCAATAAAATTGACTAATTAGTGTATCTAAGGTACTAATGATGGGTTACTATTCTAAAAACCAGTACTCTCCTTCCCTTTCTTCATGGCTAATTGTTCATAGATGCAAGGCTCTGCATCAATGATGTCACTCAACAGTGTCACATAACTGTAGTGTCTTTGAGGCCTCTTTCTTTCTTTGAAAGTATTGTCAATTTATTCTTCATCTTGGATTCTTTCTTGAACTGTCGTCACTTGTTCTTTGAAATAGGTCTCGTCCTTATTTTCTTGTAGGTGATTGTACACGATCTTGTGGCGATCTTTCCTACAAGTCAAATTCATTTGTATGGTTAGAAACATTTCATAAGGAATATTCATAATGGAAAATTATTATGCATAAATATATTATCATTCAACTATTTTAGCCATTACAACATTCATCCATATCTCACAGAAACTTTCTAGATTCTTTCCATCTCTATCAGGAGAACATTGAGATTGTGCACTAATCCAATATTTCAGCAAAGAGGTTTCATTCTAGATAAGTAGAAATGGAGAGTTGTATAGCAACATGGGATGCTTACCCATCACATGCATATTATTAGTATACTGTCATTAATGCAAACATTCTATCATGCATAACACATCAACTGAATATAAACAAAATCATAAAAAAACAATATCATGAAATGAAAATTGAATACTTATCTTCATTTGTTTCATGGGTAGAATCCTTCTTGAGCCTTCAGCTTCATCATATAATTCATTTATCATTTATTACCCAAATGATAACATGGATAAAAGGTTCTTCAAGAGTTGAGTCCTTCGTATTCCTCAACACTTGAGGGATCTTTTTTGGATGGTGAGAGCTTGATATTTAGTTGCTCCCATCTTCTGCTCTCTTATTATGAGTCGAGCTTCATCTTGTGTGTGCTCTTCCCAGATTCTGCTGAAAGTAATCACTTACATCTGGCACACATTCCTCAAATGAATGAATCTCATGATCTTGGGAGGTCATTCAAGGTGGTTATCACAACTTCTACATTCTCCACTTCTTCTTCTACTCCTTCGAGTTGTTCTTTTATTTGAGAGACCCTTATAAACTATAATTGCATGGTCTCTACATTCTTGATCTTCACATTCTTCAACTGTTTTCTCAAAGTCATCATCTGATTTATGTTCTTTCTTTCAAATATGTTGGTGAAGGAATCAAACATCTCTTTAGGTGTCTTTAGGGAAGACCCTTTTGTTATAAGGTGATCCTTGATTGAATCAACAATGATATTCTTGGCCTTGACCAAGTTCTTCTTGTGTAAGGATTTAGCCTCATCTCCCTTTGGAATTGGAACCTCTCTACTTACGTAAGTGTCCAATTTATTTCCTTCAACAACTAGTGAGATCCGATTTGAGGTGTCCATCCTGGTTCCGGAGCTGGTTGATTTAGGGTTTGTTGGGCACCCAATATGCAAGTGAATTACAACTAACATATAGAGTGTACAATGTTTATTGTCCACACAAGGAATTCTTGTCTTTTAAGGATAACATGCACAATATATGCTTAAACACTAAATTACAGCAATTGAACAATCCTATCCTCTGTTTGGCTATGCTCATCCCAAGAATCTACTTAATCTAGTTACCTTCTAAGGAACGCAATCACAATTACCTTCTGTTTTTCTCGATCTATGAATGGAAAGATGAAAGACACATCTAGATTACAATTGCAGAAAAAGGGAAACTCTGTTTCAACCCACTTAATGATTAACCCAACTATCTTAATCTTATTATTCTAGAAATCCAAAGACATAAATTGAACATTAGTCTAGAGATTCAAAATACAGAAATTGAGTTCAATTGTTCTATGAATTTGAAGTACAGGAATGAAATTCTACAATCATAAAAATAAGAGATAGGATGCAAGGATTCATGGAAACAACAACTAAAAGATCTAAGGATTAATAGAGCTGTTACAGTTACCACACAATTTGCATGAGGAATAATTACCTACTCAGCTGACTGTCACAGAATTCCACTACAGGTATCCAAAAGATGCAATCACAACACACTGTAAATCCACAACTTGTTACAGCTTCCTACAAAGAAATAAAATTAACATAACATCACACAACAAAATAATTGAAATGCCTAATTTAACTCAGCGATCCCTATGGAAGGTGGGCCCAGCCTTCACACAGAGATGGTGGATGAACACACACAAAAGCCTTTAGATATGAAGTAACTCCTTGTATTAAAAGATAGATAGATTACACAATTCCTCCTCACAGCTAATATAATGAATTGATTATGTGTTCAACAACCCCTAGTTTGAAACAGTTCTCCATATTTATACAATGTAAATCATAACATCCTATCCCTATTATGGGGTAGCCATGAAGATATCTAATCTTTGGGCACCCTAAATGACAACAGCTGTTACAAATGTGGCAGGATGAAAAATAGGAAATATAGGGAAACTATTGGTCACCCCAGGAATGACGATATCTTTAGATCATATCTATACATGAGCAGTAGTGCACTGTTGACCTCCAAGTCTGACGCATTCTGTTACAGCTATCTTTGTACAGCTTTGACTGGGATAACACAGTAGAACCACATTCCTTGGGTAATGGTAGGATGGATGGTGATCAGCTTGAGGGAAGAATGCCCATCCTTTTTGTACATGTTCAGCCCAATCTTCCTGCATTCCATATATCTCAAAGTACCTTTATAAACCATCATATGTTAGCACATTGAGAGATATGAAGCCCTAATTATCACAAGCATAAGTATTAATAAAATAAAACAATGATCAGTCATACCTTGGTGGTTTTAGGAGTAGAGTGGGGGTAAAACATTTATTTGGCATGCTCAATGGGGTAGGATAGGACAAAAAGAGGTAATTAAGGATGGCCAAAAAGGGTTCATTTTTGGGCCCAACATCTCCCCCCAACTATCCTGTTGCATGTCCTCATGCAACAACCTCCATCATTCAGAATCTGAATCTGGCACTGTGTTCTGTTCATGGAGAGAAGAGAAGTTGTATGGGAACTTAGATGTCCTTTCTTTTTCTACGAACCCTATGTGGGAAATCCAATATCTCCAGCATCGCTGCTCCTCTTCCTTGGTTAGTGAGAAGTCCATCCTGTATTGTTTTTTTGGCCACTAGATGAGGGGAAATTTAAATTTCAAGCCCAACCAATTAGCCCCACATTCCCTGATACATCCAACATAACCCTTAACCCTCAAAAGTTCCTGTTCAAAATTTTTGAAATAATAGGGGTCTCTTGTCCTCAGTGTAAGAGAGGCAACCTACCATCTATTCTTACTTCCTTCCAACACTGCATGTTGGTGTATAGAAATATGGTTGGTACATGTAGAAATTACTTCCTCCTACAGTTCCATTATGTGCCGAGTCTGGATGGGGCATGAGAGAAAACTCCTGTGTCGAGCAAGAAAAATACCTGGATTTTGAGGCTCACTTCGAACCCACATATTAGAGTGAGCCTCATTGTGAGAAAAGGTTTGAAAATACCTTTCCCACTCAGCATAATTGCTCACAAAAGAAGCAAAGTCCCTCAACTGAACATCTCTTGAAAAAGGGACACGATTTGAATGGCGGTCCATAGTGCAAGCCCTCTCATGCAAATATAACTCACACAGCAAATTTTGATCTTCAAAATTGCTTCTTAAAAATGTTTCCAAATTTTTTTGCTGAGGTCATTATCTCAAATGACCTCCCTTCTTTCACAGCTCTCAACTTAAACCAAACAAATTGTTCAAACATAAAGACAGGGTAAGAAGAAGAAGGTATCCTAGTGCCCAGGATATCTTGAGAAAGAGCATACTTCTGCTCTTTTTCCTTCTACATAGACTGGAACTTTTTCAGCTCCCTTAAATTGCTCTATAGCTCTTCTTCTCGAAGTCTCTGGGTCATACGTTCTTCTTCCCATTTCTCCTCCAGTCTCTTGATAATCCTTTTATGCTCAGTAAGGGAAATTATCCCTTCTTGGTATTCCTCCACCTGGCTCTTCCATTTTATTACCTCCATTCTTAGAATTGAGATTTCTACTGTAGGGTTCAGGGTTTCTTCTTCATAATGCTCCTCCTTGTCAGAATCAAGGTCAATGAAGTTTTGAAGGGGATCAACCCACACCTTGTCACCTGATGTGCCACATTGGACATCTTGCACATCTGAAGCTATTTCAGAAAGTGTTGGTTCTTGTGTGATAGCAACCTTTTCTGGACTCTCTTCAACAACAACATCCACCACTCTTGGAGACACTGGTTCTTTTGTAACAAGGTCTTCTTTCTGAGGTTCTCTCATGGAAATTTTGGCAGCTGACTGTGAGGATGTTGGTTCTTATGGAGCAACGCCCTATTGAATTTTAATTCCATTGTCTACCTAATTTTCAGCTGCTATCTCAGCCAGAGGCTGTGAGGCTACTGGTTCTTGTGTGACAAAGCCCCATTCTTCTTTTTCCTCCTACTTTTGATATTGGATTTCTTCTTCAGTATGCAGCTACTCCTCAAGGATTTCAGTATCACCTAAGGGTTGTGTTTGAACTTGTTCATCTTCACTCCAATCCATATCAGGAATGACATCCATTTCAGGGTTATTTTCTTATTGCATTTCAAGAGTCCCTACTGTAACTTTCAAGGATGTTGGTTCTTTTGTGACAACATCCTGACTCACTTCTTCATCTCCCTACTGTTGTGGCTCCTCTTATATTATTTCTGTTTCATGGGACAATTCTGGAGTCGTAGTACAAAATTATTTATTAAACTCCAGAGTGTCGTCAATTTATGGTTCTCCTCCCATTTGGACAACCACTTAGATAAGCACATTCAAGGATGTTGGTTCTTATGTGACAGCACCCTATTCAACCCCATCATTGCCTTGTTGTCATGGTTCCACTTCTATGATTTATGTGCCATGGGAGGACTCCGGGGTCACAGTGCAATCTTCATCCATACAATCAGGAATAACTTCATCCCCTGGTTCCTCTATCCCCGAGTTAGTGGCAATTTCAGCAAGAATATTTAAAGATGTTGGTTCTTGTGTGGCAACATCTTCTTTCTCTACAACTTCCTTCGTTGTAGGTGCAGACTGCTGTGTTGTAAAGGCATGAATTACAATCTTGTGGCCTGATTCCTTAAATATTTCTCCACAAGTGGGACAGACCACTCTTTCTTCTTCATTGCAAGGCTCGGTAGGATTTGATCCCTCCAATTGATCTGTAGCCTCCACCAATGTGTGCAGCTTCCTTTCACCCTGTTTTCTGCATGCTTCTTTCCAATTTTCCAATTCCTTTCTGAGTTTTTGGACTTCCTCTTTTAATAGCCTATTTTTTAATAGAAGTCCTTCAATTTGGGGTTCTTCTTTGACCGGCCCCTGTGGGGCATTAATTGGTCTCGGTTTAAGAATGCGGAACTTAATTTGTGCTTCTAAGGTTGCCCATCTTTTCCTTGCTACTTCTGCTACTGCAACTGACCTAGTTCTTTTCCTTCTTATTGGTGGAGATATATTAATTTCATCCTTTGATCTCTTCCTTTTTCTTTGTGGTGCTGTATTTTCTGGATTCTCAGCTGAGGTATAAGGAATGTTCCTAGTTCCAGCATTTTCTTATTCCTAGGGATGTTCTTTCCCAATCAAAGTTCCTCCCCATTCAGGTGAGGATTCAATGGTCACCAATTTAGTATTTTATTCCATTGCCATGTCTTTGTCATGTTCGGGTTCAATTGTCGCAGCATCTAATGCTGCTCCAGTTTCATCCTCTGTTGTTAGAGCTACCCTGTTATTTAGTTCTTCCATAGGGTTTTCATGTACATCTTCTCTCAATTGTTCTGCTTGTACCCCTGGTTGATCCTTTGATCTAGTCTCATCTCCCCCCCACCTATATTGGAGGGACTTCGAGCCTCTTGTTGTGCTTCATTTCCCCCCAACTATGGATGGACCTACTTTTTTTCTATGGGAATACTAGGAAAAGGAGCAGGTTCCTGAACTTGAGTTGTAAATTGATCCCAAGTTATATTGTGTTGAGCAAGGGTCCTTAAAATTATTAATTTAATGAGGCCATGGTGGGTCATTGAGGAGAGTGGATGTTTGGCAACTCGAACAAACCCTGTCATATGATGTAAATCATTGAGAAAATAATATGGAATATTTAACAGAACCCTATGACGGAGATGAGATAGTAAAGGGAATTCAGAATTATAGACTGTTTGGTACCTACCTTCATAGGTGATGTGTTTCTTGAGGAAAACAACGAATTGATTCCATGGCTGTGGCGATGACAGTAATACTATCCCCCTTTTTTTTGTTTGAACCTGCTCCCCCTCTATTAGAAAGTCCTATACTGCTGCAGTAATGGGTACTCGATGTCCAAACCAGGCCCTTCCCACCTGAGGAATACCAGTGACCTCAGCCATGATGGCTTCAGAAACTTCAATGCACAAACCCAAAACTTCTGAGTTAGTTTCTGTGAGGTTCAAAGCAAACTGTAAGGCTGCTTCATGGTGAAATCCATTTAGACGTTCAAAAAATTCCATCCAACCAGCAGCTTGAAATATAGTGAAGGCTGCAGCGTTTCTTCTGAGTTCTTTTGTGTTTGAAGGTTCATAACGAGCCGGAATCCCCATGTTTCTGACTTCGGAATTAGTTTGCAGTTTAATAGATTATAGACTCCGACAATGGAGGTTATAGCACAGAGTATGCATGGACCACTGAGAGGAGAGTTAGGAAAATTTGGAAAGCTTCAGCGCACTGAATTATTTGAAATTTCATTCCGAATTGGGAAAGGTGGCGGTTATTAGGTAGCATAATTAGTATTTATGTCGCACGGTGTTTGTGCCAGAAATTGTTCCTAAGGCTAGGGGAACAAGCCAACACAATCTCAAGAGTAAATTCAATTCAAACTAGGGTTTAGGGTTTTTGTTTTATATGTTTTGGTCATAAACTTCAATAGCATGCAGGGAATGCATTCATCAGATAAGCAACAACTAAATCATACAGAAACACTGATAAAGATGCATATATATCACAAAGATCCAACAAAAAACCTGTATTGAAGTTCACACATAATGGACAAGCACTGCTAGAAAACACACATTAACCAACACTGAAATTGTCAATTAAGAAGCTAAACAAGCTCACAATAAATCCAACACAGACCAAATGTAGGGTAAAGAGTCATATATTCATAGTTTCATCAGTAAATACATAAGAGAGTTACAACACTTATCTTTGAATAAGCCTGAAAGTATAGTAGCTAGTAGACCTCCTGATGCTCCCAGAAAAATTAGAACCCTCACAATGTATTTCTCTACCTCTTTTATAATTACAAAAATTAGTTCTATCTCCCCTTCATTAGGTCAAAATTGAAACTACCCAGCAGTTACATTAACTAACTAACTCAACTAATTTACTAAAAATAGCAAATCGGATTCCTGGCAAATATGGCGAATTTCTGGAAAATAGGTGTCAAAGAAGCTTCCATATCTCTCAATTGGTGACACCTGTGTAAAAAATGAAATATATTTTTTTAAATGGGTCCGTGATGGACAAAAACCTCTCTTGGTTTGTAAAACATCATCTCCAATCGATCAGAATCTGCCCCGCAAAATTAACACTAAAACAGGAAAATATTAAATATTTAAACTCCCTGAAAAATAGGCTGCAAAGATTTAATTTAATATTTCAAACCTTGATATCTGTTGCACAACTGAGAGAGTTTTTTTTATATGGGTATCTCAGGAAAATAAACCTCCTTTGGTTTTCAAAAATTCCTCTCCATTAGCGCGTGGTCTGCATTTGACTTCAATCACTCAAAACAGGAAAAATAGAGCAAAATTCTGTTTCTCTTCTTTGTCTGAGTTAAATGGCTGGCCTGTTGTAGTAGTTTGTTAATCATTAGTCAAAATATCCTATCCTCTCATCCCTTTCCTTCAATTCATATTTTAAATCTTGTTTCAAATTCTCAAACAAGTTTTGCAGCTCACCATGCACCAACTCAGAGTGCTCCTTTTGTTGCCTTTGGGTTTTCTTGGAAATCCATGAGTATCTATGTCATGACAGGATCTGAAAGGATATGCTGAATATCTAGATCTTGCATTGCTTTTTCCTGTCTCACTTTCATTTCCTCGGGGCTTATGTCCCTCCTGTTATTTTTGTTACATGTATCTAGAGCGATTTTGCTGTTAAGAAATTGAGGGAACAAAGGCACCCAGATTGCAGAGGAGACAGAGCTTTCATAATTTCCCAGAGAAATCTTTCAACCTTGAATAATGCATTCCCTTCTTCTTTCTTCTTCCCAGCTGCCTCTATCTTTCCAACCTTGAATAATGCATTCCCTTCTTCTTTCTTCTTCCCAGCTACCTCTATCTGTTCAGCTGTGTTCATGTCCCCTGCCTCTTTCTCCTTTACACATGAAACCAGCTCAACTTCATAAATCAGAGAGGACTTCAGAGGAACAACTGCCAAATAAGTCTTAATCTCGGTTTCATAATCATATTCAAGCGCTACAATCACCAAGGAAACTTCTCCATAATACATAGTAGAGGTATCAAAATATTGATAGTCGATACCACTAGGATATAAAGCTATAGGAGTTGAACAGATGTAATAAATGAATTTAACTGCAATCATTGTATGTCTTTTATTGCATCCCACATGCAAAATAGGACTGCTCGAGAGGATTTATTGATTTTGGAGATTCTTCAAGGTCTAACAAGCATTGTGGAGAACACAATTACCTGTACAAGCTGTGACTGGTGAAGCATCTTGTTGTTTTTTTTAGTTGAACCATATTTCTTGGTTATGAATCTGAAGAAGTTCCTCCATAAAAGTTCAAATATCAACCAATTTAATCCACCCTGACCAGAATCAGCACCAAAACTTTTCCCCGGAGAGGATGAAATAGATATTTTCTCGCTTTTCTTCAGTTCTTCAAAATTCCAAATGGTAGATAAAAAGTTTTCTGTAGGTGTACAATCTTGAACTGTTCGAACTTGGATATGATGTGTAGACTCAGAGCGCCAAATAGGCTGCGCCCCACTTTGAACAAGAGCAACCTGCTCCCCTTCTTTCAGCATGCCCAACTTCTGCAAGAGTGATAGAGCCTTCGAAAATGTCTCCTCGGCATCATTGGAGAATGGAATATATATTGGTCTTATGCCCTGATAAAGGACAAGCCTCTGTTTCACTCTTTCTTGGTTTGTAAATGCAAATATTGTGCCAAAAGGCCGATAATGGCTCAACAAAGTAGCCATAAACCCAGTTCTTGTAAAAACCACAATTGATGTGCCAAGCGTGTTTGACATCATGGTTGCATGAAAAGCAAACATCTCACTCATATGTTCCTTAGAAGTGCGACCAAAGCTAGCAGGAGGTTCTTCTTCCAACATTCTTGCTTCAGTGCGTAATGCAATGGTATGCATCACTTTCACAGCTTTTAAAGGATATTTTCCATGTGCAGTTTCTCCTGAGAGCATGACAGCATCTGCACCTTCTCGTACAGCAATGGCAATATCTGAAACCTCTGCCCGTGTTGGTGTTGGATGGTTGATCATGCTCTCCAACATATTTTTTGCCACTATTATTGGCTTTCTCATGCTGCGACATACTATAATTATATCTTCCTGGAGTAAAGGAACTTCCTCAATGGGAAGCTCGGCTCCAAGATCACCTCAAGCAACCATAGCCCCATCAGACGCAGAAATAATTGAATGCAGATTTGGTATTGAGTCTGCACTCTCAATCTTCACAGTCACGTGTATGTCCGAATTACAACTTTTCAGGTAATCCTTCAATTCATGAACAACTTTAGCATCTTTAACAAATGAAACAGCATAAAAGTCTACTTCATTTTCAACTCCAAATTTGATGTCCTCCCAATCTTTGTCTGTTATGGAAGGCAGGGTAGCACTTTTCCCACGCACATCATGTAACAGTGAAAGACAACCTGTGGCCAACCAAGGTGAAATCTTACATGAGAAGTTCGCACCATAAATACTTTTTCCAGGGCCATCCTTGCCAAGCTTGATGGGCTGCTCCCTACATTCTACGGAAAACCTTTTTAACCTTTGCAATGCTTCTGATTCGCCTCCAGTAAGAGATGTATTAGCAGTAGTCTTGTCATCCTGTACAAAATTGGGATTCAAACCAAGATCCAGGAGGCTGGGAATCTTTCCCAACTCGACATCACCACATGCTGGCAACCCCTTGAGCTGCTCAGGCTCCTTGATAGTCTGTCTCACGCTAAGCCTTATCGATGCTATAAAGGATGGATTCCGGCTTTAATTTCTCTGCTATGTCGTTCCCTTTCTTTTAGCTCTTTCTCGCGGCGGGCTCTGTCAACAGAAATTGCATTTGAACTCATAACGACCATGATTTCCTCACGATGTGTAACCATTTGGAATCATGATGTTCACTGCAGCTTACCCATATCAAACCACTCACCATATGCGATTATTCATTCAACATTTGCAATCAGAACAAAAATTTGCTTGAAAACCGGAAAATAAGAGGGCCGCGATATTCTTGTAGCGCGCCCTTTGTTAAATTTTTGTCCAGCGCTACAAGAATATGGCCAGTGTTAAATTTTCGCTGTTTTGCAATTTTCAGCCAATTTGTCGGAGGTTTTGAAAGTTGCTTGGTTTAAGAAACAAGTTTAACTGCTCTTTAAACACATAAATGAATCAACCTTGAAAATATGATCTTCTTTTAACCCCTTTTAAAATATAAAAAACCAACAAAAATCAAATTAAACCTAAAAGATTGGGCTCAAATCCTATTCAATCAACCAAAAAGTTCTTAAAAGAGACTAAAGCTAAAACTTAAAATCAAAACTTTAACTAAGATAAATTGAAAAATGAAAAAGCAAGCCAAAAATGTAAGAATTCAAACCAAAATTGAAGGAAAATTTTACTGACTTAACATCTGGCTCCAGCTGCGGGATGAAGTCCTCCCTGCGAGGCTTCAAGAACCTGTAGACCAGTGCCTTCTGTCCTTTATTTACCTAACTGCAAACTTCCATTGGGCTATGGAGTCATCAAGCCTGCAGTACTGATCTTACTGCAAACCTGTATCCCATCTGTAGCTTACATGCAGCCTGCTCTGCTTATTCATGAACTGAAAAAAAATGAAAAAGATCTAACTGCTCATAGGAAGAGCTTATTCCTCTGTCTACTCCTACATCTAACCATTAGGAGCAGAATGATCAAGTAAAAGCATGCTTCCAATGAAGCCATGTCAGAAACTGATTTACAGGCACCCTGCTGAATCTTGACTCAAAAAGTAATGAAGGCCATCTCATACAGAAAAAATTGAGTAAATGATAAAGACAATTTCCTTCTGACAGAAATATCTTAACATCTATGCTGCTGAGAGAATCTAAAAAGTCAGCAACAGGGTCTTCAAAATCATAAAAGAATACCTCCTTAGTTTGTTGTTCCAATTGACTGTGTTGCAGCTGCTCTTCTTTTCCTTCACAATCTTCAATACTGAATGTAAACTGCTTGATCTCTTCTAAAGGAAAATACAAATTGAATTTCTGATCTGAAATTTTCTGGTCCTCTTCAGATTTGATGCTATTTCCCTTTGTCTGCACATCTGAAAACTGAACGCTGCCCTCATTATCTTCTGTAGATGTGAAACTGTTACTTGCCAATCTATCAATCTGCAAGTCTGGAAAACGTGAACTGCCCATAACATATGCTGCATCAACACATTCTTGATCATGAACCTTGTTCTCTAGCTGAAAATCAAAAAGTTCCTGCAAATCTGAAAACTGAACGCTGTCCTCCTCATCTTCTGCAGATCTAAAAATATCTTCTACTAATATGCCAGTATGCTCAACGTGTTCAAAGTTTTCAGAAGGAGTAATATGATCATCATCTTTAAAGATTTCGAAAGAAACAATCTGATCATCATGACAGTCATCTTTAACAAATGAATTTGATACAATGTTAATAGCATCCTCATGGCTATCATGATATGAATCAGCAATTTTATTATTATAATGTAGAATATTCTCTTCAGCAGCATACTCATCAAAGATAGGTGAACAAAAAACCTCTGTATCTGGTAAAGAAAAACAGGCAATCTTCAAATCCTTCTCACGAATCACATGAGGAAAAATGTCATAAGAAACCTCTTCAAAAATTTGGGAACAATCTTCTTTTATAACTGATTGTTCATACACATCAAAGGCAGCATGTGCAACAGAGATAAGATCTGATGCATCTACAGATATATAATTCTCATTATAACCATTTGTATCATGGAGATCTTCCTTAACAACATAACTTTCATTTCTGCAAACAAAAGAATCAACTGCTTCCTGCTAATATTCCTGTAATCTGGTTTCATCAAGATGATATGCTGGCTTGACACAGCAAGCAATTTCCTTTCCAATAATCATATCTTTGCAGGATATATCAAGACTAGAAAGATGTTCAACAGATTTATGACAAGCATCAATACTCTTTTGATCATCTCTCGGCTGAAAAGAAAAGCCAGATGAAATTTGAATAAAAAATGAGTCTTCACAAACCTTATCATTTCCTTTCTCATCACCATCTTGGTCGAATATAGGAGAATCAAGATAAGATCCTGATGACAGAGATGAAGCTTCTTGAATAACAGGATCAACAATAACATCATGAAACAGATTTGGAAAATCCCCACCTCGTTGCTCATCATAATTTGAAATAGAATATTCATAAGGAGAAAGAATATATTTCTGGTTTTCAAACAGAAGATTAGGCAGTCCCTGCAAATTTTGTTCCACATGGATATTGCAATTTTCCCTGGCCTGTAAATATGGAAGATGTGGGCTGCTCTCAACATCTATTGTTGCTCTAATACTTTCACCTGTTGAACCTTCAATCTGTTCATCATATTTCAATTTTTCAAAGGAGGCAATATGATCTTGATAAGAATCTAAGGTAGTGGATGTATAACTGTTTGAAGCATCTAAACTATGGCCATCATCCTGTATATCATCAATATCCTCTTCCTTGACAGCAGTATCTAAAAATGTTACATTCTCATCTTCAACAAATTAT
>LPNX010965856.1:609173-686667 GCA_001517045.1 Pseudotsuga menziesii | reverse complement strand
TTTATTGCATCCCACATGCAAAATAGGACTGCTCGAGAGGATTTATTGATTTTGGAGATTCTTCAAGGTCTAACAAGCATTGTGGAGAACACAATTACCTGTACAAGCTATGACTGGCGAAGCATCTTGTTGTTTTTTTTAGTTGAACCATATTTCTTGGTTATGAATCTGAAGAAGTCCCTCCATAAAAGTTCAAATATCAACCAATTTAATCCACCCTGACCAGAATCAGCACCAAAACTTTTCCCCGGAGAGGATGAAATAGATATTTTCTCGCTTTTCTTCAGTTCTTCAAAATTCCAAATGGTAGATAAAAAGTTTTCTGTAGGCGTACAATCTTGAACTGTTCGAACTTGGATATGATGTGTAGACTCAAAGCGCCAAATAGGTTGCGCCCCACTTTGAACAAGAGCAACCTGCTCCCCTTCTTTCAGCATGCCCAACTTCTGCAAGAGTGACAGAGCCTTCGAAAACGTCTCCTCGGCATCATTGGAGAATGGCATATATATTGGTCTTATGCCCCGATAAAGGACAAGCCTCTGTTTCACTCTTTCTTGGTTTGTAAATGCAAATATTGTGCCAAAAGGCCGATAATGGCTCAACAAAGTAGCCATAAACCCAGTTCTTGTAAAAACCACAATTGATGTGCCAAGCGTGTTTGACATCATGGTTGCATGAAAAGCAAACATCTCACTCATATGTTCCTTAGAAGTGTGACCAAAGCTAGCAGGAGGTTCTTCTTCCAACATTGTTGCTTCAGTGTGTAATGCAATGGTATGCATCACTTTCACAGCTTTTAAAGGATATTTTCCATGTGCAGTTTCTCCTGAGAGCATGACAGCATCTGCACCTTCTCGTACAGCAATGGCAATATCTGAAACCTCTGCCCGTGTTGGTGTTGGATGGTTGATCATGCTCTCCAACATATTTGTTGCCACTATTATTGGCTTTCTCATGCTGCGACATACTCTAATTATATCTTCCTGGAGTAAAGGAACTTCCTCAATGGGAAGCTCGGCTCCAAGATCACCTCGAGCAACCATAGCCCCATCAGACGCAGAAATAATTGAATGCAGATTTGGTATTGAGTCTTCACTCTCAATCTTCACAGTCACGTGTATGTCTGAATTACAACTTTTCAGGTAATCCTTCAATTCATGAAAAACTTTAGCATCTTTAACAAATGAAACAGCATAAAAGTCTACTTCATTTTCAACTCCAAATTTGATGTCCTCCCAATCTTTGTCTGTTATGGAAGGCAGGGTAGCACTTTTCCCACGCACTTCATGTAACAGTGAAAGACAACCTGTGGCCAACCAAGGTGAAATCTTACACGAGAAGTTCGCACCATAAATACTTTTTCCAGGGCCATCCTTGCCAAGCTTGATGGGCTGCTCTCTACATTCTACGGCAAACCTTTTTAACCTTTGCAATGCTTCTGATTCGCCTCCAGTAAGAGATGTATTAGCAGTAGTCTTGTCATCCTGTACAAAATTGGGATTCAAACCAAGATCCAGGAGGCTGGGAATCTTTCCCGTCTTGACATCACCACGTNAGGAGGCTGGGAATCTTTCCCGACTCGACATCACCACGTGCTGGCAACCCCTTGAGCTGCTCAGGCTCCTTGATAGTCTGTCTCACGCTAAGCCTTATCGATGTTGTAAAGGATGGAGTCCGGCTTTAATTTATCTGCTATGTCATTCCCTTTCTTTTAGCTCTTTCTCGCGGCGGGCTCTGTCAACAGAAATTGCATTTGAACTCATAACGACCATGATTTCCTCACGATGTGTAACCATTTGGAATCATGATGTTCACTGCAGCTTACCCGTATCAAACCACTCACCATATGCGATTAGTCATTCAACATTTGCAATCAGAACAAAAATTTGCTTGAAAACCAGAAAATAAGAGGGCCGCGATATTCTTGTAGCGTGCCCTTTGTTAAATTTTTGTCCAGCGCTACAAGAATATGGCCAGTGTTAAATTTTCGTTGTTTTGCAATTTTCAGCCAATTTGTCGGAGGTTTTGAAAGTTGCTTGGTTTAAGAAACAATTTTAACTGCTCTTTAAACACATAAATGAATCAACCTTGAAAATATGATCTTCTTTTAACCCCTTTTAAAATATAAAAAACCAATAAAAATCAAATTAAACCTAAAAGATTGGGCTCAAATCCTATTCAATCAACCAAAAAGTTCTTAAAAGAGACTAAAGCTAAAACTTAAAATCAAAACTTTAACTAAGATAAATTGAAAAATGAAAAAGCAAGCCAAAAATGTAAGAATTCAAACCAAAATTGAAGGAAAATTTTACTGACTTAACACACGGGAAGAGAGTTAATCGATGTAATAATGGGCATAAAAAGGGAGGTATGACTGATATTGTTAAATCATATTGATACTTAATCCAGTGGTTAATCAAAGCCATACCTTCGAAAATGTGAGGTGGATGTCCTTTGGATGATAATAGAACGTGTGGTTGCAGACATTATGGAAGCTGAACTTGTGTGTTGTACAGTCATTAAATATAATCATTATTACGAAGGTACTGTAATAACTCTTTCCACTAGTGAAGCAAAAACTATCATGTCAGAATGGTCAAAAATATGATAAATATTACATTATGGGTCAAATTGCCGGCATAAGGAATCAGAGGCATATCTAGAGGAGTTGATAGTGTGCAAAAATATCTGCTAATAACACAGGAGTCACATTCGCAGGTCATAAATAAATCAAAGCAGAGACGCGGCCTTCAATGATAGAAAAATTAGCTAAATATAGCGGAGTTGCAGTTGTCGAAAAAGATGTCACAGCTGGCGGAAAAGATGTCGCAGCTGCCGGAAAAGAGGGAAGAAAATGTTAAGAGAATGGAAAGTGACTGCGCTGCAGCTACGCGAAATGGGTGTTTATGGTTAAAAGTAAAATGGGGTCATAGTGTGTGGAAACGGAAGAAGGTAGAGTTTCATGATGCGATAGATGCTGAAAATGGTGTTGCAGCCATTGGAAAATGGCGTCGCAGCTGCTGGAAAAAGGTGTTGCAGCTGCCAGAAAAAGGTGTTGCAGCTGATGGAAAATGGGTGTTACAGCTGCTGGAAAAAGGTGTTCCAGCTACGACAAATTTATTTAAGGGAAAACAATTCTTGGTGCGGGAAGGCACAAAAAAATTACTTTTGGTCGATAGGCCCAATCTGACCACCATCCTTGGGTGCTTCCTTGCAAATTTTGGAAAAACAAAAAAAAAGATCAAGTGCAAAAGAAAAGATAACATAACGAAAAAAATCAATTATTTATGTACAATGATTCATACGCGATTTACAATGATCAATTAAGGATTAACAGAGGCAGAGAGAAATTCCTGCCCTTGTGCTAGCTGGTAATCTAGATCAACGGCAATTTGTGAGATAAATGCATCCTTTGAAATTGGTTTACGGTACAGTCGCAACATGTGACCATTGGAAAATAATGGTGCATGGTTTTCATTGATAGTTACCAGGAGGACTGTGCCGTTATCAAATACCCTGTCTATTAGGTATGGGCCCAGCCATCTTGTGCGTAATTTTCCCTTGAAATATTTTTTGAATTTGGAATCGTATAATAATGCCCAGTATCCCTCACAAAAGACCTTCTTTTTGATGAATTAGTCATGCCAATTGGATCTCTATTGTTGAATTAACATTGTTTGGTCCACTGCAGCTAACCGATTCTCATCCAGTTCATTCAGTTGGTTCAATCTTGTTTTCTAGGTTTCAGTTACATCCAGGTTTACTTTTGTGGCCATCTTCAGGGTCTTGATTTCAAATTCAATTGGGAAGATAGCACTTTTTCCATACACTAAATTGTAAGGAGACAAACCTGTGGTGTTACGCCAAGTGGTGCGATATGCCCATAGTGCTTCCAAAATCCTGTCAGCCCAATCTCTATGATGGCTCTTGACTGTCTTAGTAAGGATAGCTTCAATAAATTTATTAGTGCTTTCCACCTGACCATTGGCTTGGGGATGGTAAGGTGAATCTACCCTATACTGAACATGATACTTCTGTAGCAGAGCTTCAAATTGATGCGACATGAACTACGGTCCCCCATCAGTAACTACTTCCTTAGGTACCCCAAAATGGGTAAATATTTCACTGTATAGAAATTCAATCATAGCCTAGTCATTAGCTTTCGCCAGAGCTACAGCTTCTACCCATTTGGTCATATAATCGGTGCAGACCAAGATGTAGGATTTTTGCTTGGAATGAGGGCTGATAGGGCCAATTAAATCCAGAGCCCATCTATCAAAGTGTTCAATTACTGATTGTGGTTGTAGAGGCATTTGATCTAATCTGTTGGGCTGACCCATCCTTTGGCAGTTATCACAAGACTGAACATATCTTTTTGCATCCCTGAAAAGAGTTGGCCAATAGTAGCCCATTATTAGTGCTTTGTGTCCTCTCCTTCTGTCTGCAAAGTGTCCCCCACAAGGTTCATCATGGCAGGCCTTCAGTATATGAAAGATTTCGTCTTCCCTCACACATCTTCCAATTTCAAGATCAGGACCTATGTAAGAGAGGTGACCGTTTACCCAACAATACCTAGCACTTTGCTGGATGATTTTTCTCTTTTCTCTTTTAGACATATGTGCTGGAAGCTTTCCTACAACCAAGTAATTAGCAACATTTGCATACCAAGGGGAATGAGCCGAAACTGTGAATAAATGTTCATCTGGAAAAGAGTCCTCAACAGGAAAATTATCATCACTGTTAGTGAAACAAGATAAAAAATCAGCGACAACATTTTCTTTTCTAGGTTTATCTATGATGGTAATATCAAATTCCTGTAATAATAAGAGCCATCTAGTTACTCTGGCATTAGTAACGGGTTTGTTCATTAGATATTTAATGGCAGAGTGGTTAGTGTGCACAAATGTAGGATATCCAGTAATGTAGTGTCGAAATTTGTTAATGGAGTAAACAATAGCTAAGAACTCCTTCTCGGTGACATTATAATTAAGTTCAGCAGGGGATAATTTTTTACTAATATAATAAATTGCAGAAGGTACTTGACCATCCTACTGACCTAAAACTATTCCAATAGCAATATTAGAAGCATCTGAAGAAATGTAAAAGGGTAGGGTCCAATTGGGCCCTCTTAAGATAGGAGCTGTGGACAGCTTCTCCTTAAGCTTAACAAATGATGTCTGGCATGCTTCATTCCAAAAAAACTACACATCCTTCATTAATAGTGAAAACAAAGTGGAAGCAAGTTTGGAAAAATTCTCTATAAATCTTCGGTAGTATCCGGCATGTCCTAGGAAACTTCGCACCTCTTTTTGAGTTGCAAGAGTAGGTATATTATTTATTACCTTGATTTTTGAGGGATCCACTTGAATGCCATCAAGAGAGATGAAGTGCCCTAGTAATACTCCTTCACTCATCATCATATGGCACTTTTAAGTGCTTAAAGAGAGCTGGGTCTGTTCACATCGAGTTAATTTTTTTCAAATTTTCCAGTGCTTCTTCAAAATCCTTGCCATAAGGAATGAAATCATCCATAAAAATTTCCATATTGTCATTAACTAATTCTGAAAATATGCCAATTACAACACTTTGAAATGTTGTTGGTGCATTACATAAACCAAAGGGAAGCACTCTATAAGCAAACGTTCCCCAGGGACAAGTGAAGGTTGTTTTATCTTGGTCTTCAAGAGAAATCTAAATATGATTGTACCTGCTAAAACCATCCAGGAAGGAGAAGAAATTCTTCCCTGATAGGGTGTCGAGTACTTGATCAATAAAGGGAAAGGGAAAATGGTATTTTTGTGTGGCTTTGTTCAGCTCCCTATAGTCGACATAGACTCTCCATTTACCATTTTTCTTGGGTACAATTAGGAGCGGGGAGACCCACTCACTGTCTGAAATAGGATATAAATCCTGCTTCCAAGAGTTTCTGAATTTCTTCCTTCACTATGTCCCTAAGATTGGGGTTCATTCATCGTTGAGGCTAGCACACAGGCCGGGAGTCGCTTTTAATATAAATATGATGGGTGCATAGGTTAGAGGGGATACCCCTCATGTCTTTATACTCCCAGGAAAATGCCCCCTTCTGTTCTTTCAAGAGACTGATCAAGTGCTTCTATTCATCTAAGGAGAGGTTGGGGTTAATATTCATGGTTTTTCCAAACTCTACCTTAATGGGAATACTTTTTGATTTTTTCAATACTGGGATTATGTGTGTGTCACCGACTAGCACTTCTTCTGTGAGATTTTCTTGTTCTTCGTTACCCATAGTAATGTTCAGGATTTGATCAACTTCTTTATTGACTAAGGTGGGTTCACTAATGAAGTTATTAATGGAATTGTCTTCAGTTTCATCTTTAAAAGTTAATTCTTTCCCTATAGTTAATAATGGCTGAATGCCCTCTTCTTCCTTTGGCTCCATCCACAAAGAAGTTTTATCTTCTAAACTCGGCCAAGCTAGAGGATAGAGAGTGAGGTTCTTAGTCTCGATGCCATCTGATATGGTCATAGATCCAGATCGATAGCTAATGCAAGCATTAGCTGTGGCTAACCAAGGCCTTCCCAGGATCAATGGGTTTCCTCCCAGCTGCGAATTAGGTTGTAAAACCAAGAAGTCAGCAGGATACTCCCAAAAGTCAACTGAGATGACTAGATCATCCAAAATTCCTTCAGGTTTAATGGTGGATCTATCTACTAGTTCTAAATTAGTGGGGGTTGGCCTAAGATTAGTGAGCCCAAGTTTTTTTTCAGTTTCAATTGTCATGACATTAATCGCTACTCCTAAATCTACTAGTATGTTGGGTATATGTGTATGCCCAATCTGCACAGTGACAGTGGGATTCCTAGGATCGTCATATTTGGCCAATAGGGTTTTTCCTATTATTAATGCAGATAATTTCCCTATGACATGGACAGTGGGAGGGTATTTGGGTTTTCTCCCTAGTTTCTTTGTGCACAGGTCCCAAATAGTTCTATCATAGATAGGTATGTATTGGAGAGCTTGAAGGAGGGGGATTTTAACATAAAGATTCTTTAACTCTCCTAAGAGGTTAAACTGGGGTTGTCCCCCTGCCCTTGGTAGCATTAATCTCTTGGGATACGGTGGTTTCCTGATCATCTAGGTAGGCTGTGTATCATTAGATTTATCATTCTGTGTTTCATTCGTCCCATTAGTGGGATGTTCAGCATCTTCAATGATGGGGGTCGTATCGGATAGACTCTATGGATCCATCCCTTCTTCTTGTACAGAGGGTGAAACATCTTCTATGATTACAGGCTCTACTATTTTCCTTGAACGTAAGCAAATATCATTGCAAGGCACAGGAGAAAGGGAATAGGAAGGCATGTTGACAGTATCAAATTGATGGACTATTTTATTGTTTGGGTTAGGATTAGGTTGAGCAGGCAGCTGAGGTCATATCGGTATATTAGGGGCAGAATTGTTCTGCAACTCTAGCTGCAACTACTAATGAGGGTATTGAGGATATTGAGGGTATTTAGGATATTGAGGATATTGAGGAGGGTATGGTTGCTGTTGATGTGGAGGTTGTTGAGGAAATTGGTTCCCTGGATGGAAATTCTTCCATCTAGGAGACCAAGAAGTTGGTTGGTGTGGTGGCTGTGTCCAAGGATTCCATGAGTTATAATTGTGCATTGAAGGTTGAGAAGGGTTCCACTAAGAATAGGATGAAGGGAATTGTGTATTCACATTTTGCATATTATTCCAATTACTCATATTATTCAAAAATGGAAATGAGTCCGGGGTCATGCCTTGGTTTTGAGGCTGCAAAGGTTTCTTTTGTGCAATGAAGTAGGCCGATTCCACCTCTAGAGTTGATGCCTGCAGAACAACCTTCACTTGGGGGAGTGAGGGGCATTCTTTTATGTCATGGTTCAGCTCGCATAGTTGACACACTTTTACCTTTTCAAGCGGGCACTCCTTCAGAGGGTGGTTCTTTCTACATCGAGGGAAAAACACACCTAATGTGAGGTCCTCTACTACCAATTTTTTATTTTCCTTTAGGATGTCGATTTTCGAGGAGATAGAGCTCATCATTTCTATTTTGAAATTTTCAAGGAGGTTTCCTATCTCTGCATGGGTGGCTCCTCCATTAGATGAATTCTAAGTTCTCTCAAAGACATCGCATTCTAGGTTATCTCGTTTGTCCCGCCTGTTATTCCTGCAAGATCCCCTGGAGTATCTTTTGCATAATTCCACAATCTTTTCGAAAGACTCCTTAGAGATATCCCCCTTTCCTAATAGGTTTAACATATCTATGTAGTCATCCCTAATCCTGCGAAGCAAGATTATCTTGAGCACATCTAACCCCATGTTCGTCTGTCCATCTCTTTGCACATTGTATAAGAGCCTCTCTACAAAATCTTCCATACTTTTGTCTTCTTCTGCACCATTTTGAAAAATTCTTCTCTTTTGTCCTTGGTGTTGCAATATTCCTGATATTTCTTGAGAAACACCTGTTTCATCCTATCCCAATTAGTGACAGTTCCACCTCCTAGGCTCATGAACCAGCATAATGCATTTTCCTTTAGAGTGGCAAGGAAGAGCTTCATCTTTTATGCATCGGTGACATAGTCGTAGCTGCGACAGAGGATATCAAACTCGAAAAGAAATTCGTCTGGATCCTCTGCCGCTTTTCCATGGAAGTGATGCAAAATCGATGGTGATATATTTTTCATAGGAACTGTTCCTTCTGGATGCTGAATTGGGATTTGAATTGTAGCCACCGTTCCTTCAGGTAGGGAATGATCTTCATGATGATGGTTATCCCCCATTGCCTCTTCCTCATCAGATTCATGTCTATTACTCATTCCTTCTTATGTTTTCTCTTCTTTGTTCCTCTCTTCATTCTTTTCTTCGTTCCTCTCCTTGTTCTTTTCTTTGTTCTTCTCTTCTTTCTCTTCTTCGTTCTTCTCCTTGTTCTTTTGTTCGTTCTTCCACTGATCAGTAATTTTTTGGTGGAACTGTGTCCACTCTTCTTCAGTTACAACCTTCGCGTAAATGTGGTAGATCGGGCTTCTACTAGCAAATCTAGTTGTACCAACTTTTCCCTCTTCTGCGGGGATATTTGAGGATGTCGTGGTTGCTCGTGTGTTCTCCACTATGGACCCTGACATTGGTGCCACATGATCGGCAGGGATTCTTCTGATAGTTGTTTCCTGATGGCAAGCCCTGGTGGATGAATCAGTTTTGTCAACAAGATCATCAATGAATGTCCTTCTGCCCAATTGTGGACCTCAACCATGACCTCGACCACTTGCACTGTTAGTATTTTGTGGGGTTTTGAGAGTTTAGAGATGATCGCGCTTTAACCTTCTTGTGTTCATGCAACCCAAATCATTACAACGGAAAATAAAAGAGACTGAATAGAACCAGTTACAGGATGCAACTAATGATGGTGTTTAATTTTTATCCTTCTCGGCAACGGCGCCAAAATGTTGGGCACCCAATATGCAAGTGAATTACAACTAACATACAGAGTGTACAATATTTATTGTCAACCCAGGGAAGTCTTGTATTTCAAGGATAACATGCACAATATATGCTTAAACACTAAATTACTATAATTGAACAATCCTATCCTCTGTTCGGCTATGGTCATCCCCATAATCTACTTAATCTAGTTACCTTCTAAGGAATGCAATCACAATTACCTTCTGCTATTCTCGATCTAAGAATGGAAAGATGAAAGACACATCTAGATTACAATTGCAGAAAAAGGGAAACTCTGTTTCAAACCACTTAATGATTAACCCAACTATCTTAATCTGATTATTCTAGAAATCTAAAGACATAATTGAACATTAGTCTAGAGATTCAAAATACAAAAATTGAGTTTAGCTGTTCTATGAATTAGAAGTAAAAGAATGAAATTATGCAATCATAAAAATAAGAGACAAGTTGCAAGGATTCATGGAAACAAAAACTAAAAGACCTAAGGATGAACAGATTTGTTACAGTTACCACACAATTTGCATGAGGAATAATTACCTACTCAGTCGACTGTCACACCATTCCACTACAAGTATCCAAAAGATGCAATCACTACACACTGTAAATCCACAACTTGTTACAGCTTCCTATAAAGAAATAAAATTAACATAACATCACACAACAAAATAATTGAAATGCCTAATTTAACTCAGCGATCCCTGTGGAAGGCGGGCCCAGCCTTCACACAGAGATGCTGGATGAACACATGCAAAAGCCTTTAGATGTGAAGTAACTCCTTGTATTAAAATACAGATCGATTACACAATTCCTCCTCATAGCTAATACAATGAATTGATTATGTGTTCAAAAACCCCTGGTTCGAAATAGTTCTCCATATTTATACAATGTAAATCATAACATCCTATCCCTATTATGGGGCAGCCATGAAGATATCTGATCTTCAGGTGCCCTAAATGGCAATAGCTATTACAAACATGGCAGGATGAAAAATAGGAAATATAGAGAAACTGTTAATCGCCCCAATAATGACGATATCTTCAAATCACAGCTATACACGAGCAGCAACGCACTGTCGACCTCCAAGTCTGACGCATTCTATTACAGCTATCTTTGTACAGCTTCGATTGGGATAACACACTGGAACCACATTCCTTGGGTAATGGTAGGATGGATGGTGATCATCTTGAGTGATAAATGCCCATCCTTTTCGTACTTGTTCAGCCCGATCTTCGTGCAGTCTATATATCTCAAAATACCTTTATAAACCATCATATGTTAGCGCATTGAGAGATATGAAGCCTTAATTATCACAATAATAAGTATTAATAAAATAAAACAATGATCAATCATACCTTGGTGTTTTGAGGAGTAGAGTGGGGGTAAAACATTTATTTGGCATGCTCAATGGGGTAGGATAGGACAAAAAGAGGTAATTAAGGATGGCCAAAAAGGGGTCATTTCTGGGCCCAACAAGGTTTTTCAGAGAAACCCTAATTTTCAAAACTTGAAATATTTTAGATATGATTGGATAGAAATATATACCTATTCAAGGTGATATTTCCAATGCACTCCTTTTCTGAAAACAGTGGTGGGAAGCTCCCGGAACATAAAGTCCTAGTTTTCCAGTTTCTTTTGCATAAATTCCTGATACTGTTTCTATGGTATATTTGAAATTACAGCTCCTTTATGTCTAAAATTTCATACTAAGGTAACCTAGTCTATTCTGTTTCCACAACCATAGGTTTTGACAGAATTGGTTTCACCAATTGGGACTTATGAGTTTTTTCCCAAGGTGACTTATTTCAGGACCATTCAACATAGGAAACTTGTATGGAATTCCACGTGTCACTGTTTTAGCTTCAGGGTCTAAAATGTTTACCACCTAAATTAAAGTCCATTTTCTATCTAGGACATCTTCTGAAATTTCATTTGGATCTATGTAGCCTGAGATATTGCAATTCTCACTAGGTGTCATGTTTAGGGATGAATCTTGGAAGAGGCTGGAACCCTTATTTGGAGGAAACATATCTCCTAGAATATAATGAATATGAGGTTGAAATTGATACACGGGGTAAATCAAGATGTTATCTTCGACTTATGAAATTTTTGGCCCCTATGACTACTTCAATCCTGAGATATGGAGAATGTACCAAAACTACTAGTTTTAGTATTTTAGGGTTTTTCACACTTGGGGTCAAACTAGCGTTTGAATTTCCTGGAGATTCACCCAACAAAAAATATCAAACCAGGTCTCTAAAATTAGATTTTGATGAGGAGAGTAAACCTATGCTGGGCTCACTCAAAAATTCCTCTTCTGTAAAAATCTCTAATTTTCCGCAACAAAAACTGAAAATGCCCGAAATCAAATTCTGCTTGGACATAAAGATGTTCGCTTCAATGGAGAGTCATCCTAGCCTTCTTTTGCTGATGGATTGTGGAGAGAGACCCAAAAAGTAAGAATCTCTAGTTTCTACAGCTACACAGTGTCTTGTTCTCAGGTTATCATTTTACGCAATATGATCTTAGTATCTTATCTGAGAGAATAACATGCAAAGCAATAATCACAAGAGACGAGAGACACAAATATTTTTAGTACGAGAAACCATAAAGGAGAAAACCTCACAACTTCCTGAGAGATAGAATGAGCATAAATGGCAGCAGTAAAACCCAAAGACAGAAAATATGATCTCCAATAGTTGTTCTTTGTATCTCACTTGAGAGAGCTTCTCCTCTCTCACTCATGCGCCCCAGTTGAGTGAGTGTGTGTTATGTGTAGAAATGAGGAGAGCATCACTTCTATTTATATTCTTCCATTCACTTTATGTCCACTCCAACAATTCATCCTCACTTAACAATTACTTACGAGGGATGACTTCTCTAGGAGAGTCTAATAACCCTAGTTTCCCACAACTGTGGGGACTTTTCCCTCCAATCAACAAGGAGGGTTACCCTTAACTCAGTTGTGTGGACTATTTCTCTGACTTATAATGAATGGTTAACCTTAATGAATTTAAATGACTTTATTATATTAATGACTCTCCCGATAGGAACATCAGGGTAAAATATAAGTTATACAAGTGAATACATTGTGAAGTTATAAATACATCAACACAACCTAACAGATTGGACAAAATTCCTCTTAAACCACAGTTGGTGGTTGAACTCTTTGATAGATGGGTCTTATATTTTGTGGGCCTATCGGCCCTTCCTCGAAGAAGAAATATTACGTTTTAGTTTGCACCGAATACATGAAAAAATGGGTGAAGGATATGGATTTGGTGAAAGCCAATGACCAAGATGTAATAGATTTCATGTACAAAGAAATATTCACTCGTTTTGGAGTACCCAAGGAAATAATCACAGATGGAGGACTGTAGTTTGTGTAACACAAATTAGAAGCTTTGCTACAGAAGTACCATATTTAGCACAGGATAAATTCACCTTACCATTCCCAAGCCAATGGCTAGGTGGAAAGTACCAATAAATTTATTGAAGCTATCCTTACTACAACAGTCAGAAGCCATCGTAGAGACTAGGTTAACTGAGTTCTAGAAGCATTGTGGGCATATCTCACTATCTGGTGCAACACTACAGGTTTCTCCCCTTATGAATTGGTATATTGTAAGAGCTTTGTCTTATCCATCGAATTCAAAATCAAAATATTGAAGACATCTATGGATGTAAAATTAGATGTAACAAAATCCCAAAGGAGTAGATTGAATCAATTAAATGAACTCGATGAAAAAATTATAGTTGTGGTATATCAAACAGCATTGATTCAGCAGTAGGGATCCAAATGGCACAATCGGTTCATCAAGAAGGAAGTCTTGTGTGAAAAAGAATGGGTGTTATTATATGGTTCAAGATTCAAAAGGGACTTCAAAGATAAGTTGTTCATAAGATGGTTGGGTCCATATTAGATAGATAGAGTATTTGGTAATGGTACAGTCCGCCTAGTCACTATCGATGAAAACCGTACACCATTATTTGCTAATGGTCAAAGGCTACAAATGTAACACAAGCCAATATCAAGGGACACATGTAGTTCATAGGTTGTTGTTGGGGCTTGACCTTTAAGGTCCCTTATTTTGGCAACTCCGCGGTTTTGGGTTTGAAGCTTGTAAGCGGAGTTGCGGCCCAAAATAGTCTTAGGGGTGTTGGGATTGGGTCGAAGCCCCTCTGTTTATAATTAACCCATGGTTTGAACTCATGGTTTTTAAGCCCATGGTTTAAGCTCATGGTATTGTAATAGTGCGCTGGTATAAATAGGCACTTTTGTAAAGGAGTAAGGTTAGGGTTTTGAGACATTTTTTATGTATGATGATTTGATGCGAAGGAAGAAAGACCTGTTTAGGGTTTAAGGTTAAGTCCCAGCTGAATGCGTGGATGACCTCTGCAAGCTGAGTGCGTAGAGGGTTTTTGTAAGAAAGGTGCTACAAGCTAAGTGCACAGCTTAAAGGTGCTGAGAAGATCTGCAGCTGAGTGCACAGATCATAACTGTGGTTTTTGTAAAGAGTTGAATATAAACACAATTCTGTGGACGTAGCCCCTACACTGGGGGTGAACCATGTATATTTTGTGTTGTGGTGGTTCTGTGTTTGTTTCTATTCTGTTATGCATCTGTTAAGTAGATAAAGAATAAAGTAAGATAAGCTGTTAAATAATAACTTCGCTGTGAATTCCCAGTAAGGGTTGAGCAAGTACTGTATGTTATATAAACTGTGAAGTTATTTAAGTGAATGTTGAAGCTATTTATTGTATAATTATTGTTTATAAGACTAAAGGTACAATAATATCCCTCTTGCGCTTGCAGAAACCTGATTCTGCGGCACCCCATAGCTGTTTTGGGTGAGACTGCAACCTGTTCGTAGGTTGTTGCCAAAAGGGCCAACACTGTGGGTATTTTGTTGGTGCAAAGCTAAAGGTATAAACCTAGGTCTTCCCATAGCCCAACAAAGTGGTTCTGTTGCCGGTTGAACAGTATCTGTTTAAGAGGGATTTACGTCGTACCTCGGGGGATATGCTCTGGAGGCCCTCAGTGAAAGAAATTGGTGACTGGATCGAAGAGACCTATCTAAAATTTGCCGAACAAGAAAATAAGGATCCTCATCGTAGCTCAAACGAATTTTTGCAAAGGTACATTTTTACTGATATTCAAGCAATTTTCTTTGGTAGTATCCACGTAGAATTGCAGCAGTGGTTATCTAGGTTGACAGAGAGAAAGATGAACTTTACGAAAGATCAGTTTCCTGCCTGGACCCCTACAAGAATTAAGATATTGCAAAGAGTGAACAACGCGATCTCAAGGGCTATTGATTTTTGGACGACGCGAACCCTTGAAGCATTTGTGACAGAGTTCGCCATCGAAACGCATACTTCGTTCAGCGAAGCAGAAAGGAAGTTCTTCGAAGGACCTAAGGGTAAGTACTTGAATTCATTTGGTCTAAATATTAAAATGCTTTTGGATGAGAAAGGCATCTTGCTTATTGAATCCGATTGCTATATTTGTTAGTACTAACCTATGTTTGGAAGTGCAAGTGACTGTGACGAGAAAAGTGGTTTGCTTCGCAGCAGTAAAAGATACAAGAGAGATCTTGTATCCAATACACTCAGCCAGAATAATGTTGATACCTCACTAAGTCCATAAGACTCTAACCCTGAAAAAACCCCTTTTGTTAGAAACCCTCCTATCACGCCACAACGCAGACCTGTTAGCCCTCAGAACCCATCGTCATCTAAAAGTAACCCTAACCCTAGTAGTTATGTCGTAGGTCAGTATCCCTTAGTAAGTTCCCCTCCCCCTGCTACCAGTCCCCCTCCTCACCCCCCTCAATCCAATATGGCCCATGTGAACGATGATATCAAATTGCCAGTCTTAAAAGGAACTAGATCAGAGGATCCAGAGCAGTTTTGGTTCCTGTGCGAAGAATATTACGGATGAGAATACCAGAAGGGCACAGCTAATCACCTCTTTCCAAGACTGAGCTTTGACCTGGTTCACGAATTTTTCTAGCACTCAAACCTACCTCCTAGCTGATATTAAAAAACCTATGATAAAGGAATTTAAAAAGCCTAAATCAGAGTCGCAGTGTATCACTGAACTAAAGGAAATTCAGCAGAAGAGAGGTGAATCCGAGTGGGACTTTGATCAGAGGTTCAAGGTTCTACTAGACCAAGTCAGTTTTACCATTGGACCAGAGCAACACAAGGAGTGGTTCATTGCAGCCCTGTTACCTCATATCAGGACCCTACTTATGCAACAAAAGGTTGTCGACTAGCAAGAGTCCTTAGAAACTGCCATGAAGCTTGAAACAGCTCCTGTCGGAGATAATTGTGGCATAGCCCAGATACAGGTGCAGTTAGCCGAGATGGACTTGGAGCTGCGTGACATGACGAAAGGTAAAGCTGTTCGAGAAGAGGTTTGGTGTACCCGCTGCAAAACAGAAGGACATGACAAGGAACAGTGCCCTGCACTAAGAAACTACCTGAGTACCGGTGCACCAAATCCATTTAACCCTACTGTCCTCTATTGTGAGATCTGTAAAAAAACTAGCCAGCATCGACCTGAATATTGTTATCTGCTACAAAGGTATGTCCAAGTTCCTAAGAATCCCTATTGTAAGTTCTGCTAGTCAGTCGGGCACAATGCAGATGAGTGTCACAGCTTTGACCTCATGAGAGAGCGCACATATGATGCTTATCGCGTACAAAATGAGGCAAAAGGAAATGATGGCTATGGCTACTGTGGTGGTAACCCAGGTCGAGGTAACTTCAGAGGTCATGGTGGTATGCCTAGAAGAGGTCGCAGCCAGGTTATTTTCTATAACTGCAATCAGGCAGGACATGTAGCTAGAGACTGTCAGAATCCAACTACGACATGTTGATATTGCAGAGCAGTTGATCATGTTATAGAGCAATGTCCACAGTTGATCACAAAAATACAATAAAGGAATGGCCCCCCCACGCATAATGTTCAGATGATTGTTGTAGAGAGATGACCTGTCCCAGCTATTAATGTTGTTACAAGGAGTGTAGCTATGACGCAAGTGCAAAATACAGCAAAACAGCCTGATGAGCCTCGGATCCACAAGACCCCAGAGAAATTCCCATCCTTCGATGTTAACAGAGAAAAAGAAACATTCATGGAAGCTAGGCAAGGCTTTGTTGATCCACCTGTAGCAGTGTTGCAACAGCTCCACTAGCTGTCATAGTTACAAGAAGCTTCGCCAGATCAAGTAAGTGCTTTAACATCTTTTTTACAAAGTTGTATGAAGTTGTTACGAAACAATACTGCTCTAAATGAGTTATAGAAGGTTCTCCAGTCTTGTGAATCTCAACAAAACCATGATAAAGGAAAAAACGTTAATCGAGTTAGAAGGACGGCACGATAAATGAGGTTGCATGCTCAAATAGGAGAGTATGATATGACTGACATCATTTTAGATTTGGGATCTGAAGTAAATGTCTTAACTAGGAAGACTTGGGAACAAATGGGAAGCACTATCCTTGAATGGTCCCCTATACAGCTGAGACTAGCCAATCAGTAGAAGATTGTACCTTTGGGTAGACTCCCTAGTGTATCAATAGATATTGATGGAGTCAGTACCTTAGCAGACTTTGAGGTAATTGAAATAATTGATGACAGCAACCCCTATCCAGCACTACTAGGAATTGAATGGGAAATAGATAATGATGCAGTTATCAACCTTAATAAGAGACAGATGACTTTCGAAGGAAAAGGACTGAGAATCATAGTACCATTGGACCCTTCTCAAGGAGAGAGGTACACAGAGCCAGTGAGAGATGAAGAACATGATGTTTTCGACCACATTTACAACATCACTGCTAAGGAAGAAGACTATTTTAACCCTAATAATGAAGGAGTAATGGATTGGCAGTGTGACAGTTCTTGTATGACTGACTCAGATGACGGCCTAGAGAATTGGCAGAATAGACTGTACGAGCTACATGGACATCGATGTGCAAGAATTACCAGGTCTCTCAGATGGCTTAGTTCACAGACAAGAACCTTACATGTTTTTGATGGTTCGACAGACCGAGAAGAGTTTATCATGAAATTCTCAGAGAAGATACCAGACTCACATAAAATGGAGACTCTATATTCAGTATTCAGAGCCGCGGCTTCCAGATGGTGGAATGGCCATAAGAACATTCATAACTGGGCAGCTTGTCAAAAGTTTCTTCGCCTGATATTCACAGATCGGCCTCATGAGGTGCGCAGCAGATTTGATGGTCAGACCAACCCTCAAGAACACTTGAAATAGTCTTGTGAAGCATGGAAGCATGTACCTTCCGACGAATGCGTACATCGGTTTCTACACACTTTGGAACCTGTAGCAAAGAATTGGTATGCAGAGGTAGAGCTTCGCCATGGTACTATAAGTTGGAATACTCTTGTTGATAGTTTTGTGCTTACATTTTCTATTAATGAGGTTTTCCCTGCTCTCGACGCAGCTATTAGGATATTCCATACTAAAGTGTTTGATGATAAAGGCATAGCCGAGTACCAACCTGATTGGAAGGAACAATAAGCTAATGTAGTGGAATGCTATAACCTCTCCATTGATGAAGACGATGATCCTCGCAACGTCAATATTCCTGAGTCAGAAGGACACTGCGAAGTACAGGGACCGGCCGTCGAAGCACCCGAAGTAACTCATCCCATGAAGACAAGGAAAGTAAATATTGGAACAAAACAAATGCCTAAGTACGCTACCATTGGAGACTATTGGGAGGAAGAAATGGTAAGCAAAGTGACCCAACTTCTCCATGAGTATCAGGATCTATCTCCGACGAAGTTCCCAGAAATAAAAAGAACCATTGAAGCTGGGGAAGACATTCTACTGTGGGTTGAAGCTCGAAGCTCTGTCGAAGTTAGTATCAGGAAGTGTTGAATGTCCTTATTGTGGCATAGCCAGAGTTATTGGCTGTGCCGAAGAAGGAAATATGTGTCGAAGCTTAAAATCCGCCCGTTGAAAATAATCAAATTTGGCGGCGCCGGTACGTTAACTATATTAACTGCTTTTATTAATGAGATCTTGGGAAATATACCGCCATTTGGACAATATCTCTGTCAGATTTGGTGCCTTCAATGCACAGTTAGGGTAGATTGGATCGATGGATTCTATAAGAAGACACCCAGGCCTGCGGGAACCACATTATGCATTTCATTGATTTTTACAATTGAGCCCATGACAGCTGAGTGCGAGCTTCAGGAATTAGTGAGAAAGTTTGAACAGGGGGGTCTGTAGGACCTTTTCAACTTCCCACCTACCTCTGCACCACGCGAAGAAACTCCCCCAGCACCGACTCAACCAATGCAGACATGGTCTACCAGGAAGAAATTTAAACCGGAAGTACGCTCGAAGCAGAATGAAGACAGACACAAGCAATTAGGGAAAACATCGGGGGAACCCGAGATGAATCCCTCTAGTTCAGCAAAGATTCCACCAGAAGGGGATGAGAACATTGCACTATAGCGTCCACCATATCTTTAGCCTATTCGACCAGGATTTCAACCACCTCGGTGGAACGCCAAGTTCACATTACGCACCCCTTCGTTGCCATAGGGTGTGCAGTTGGTCGAAATAATGACAGGAAAGATAGATCTGCTCAAGTACACCAACCATGATATGAATGATCATGGGAAGTTTCCACAGTTCACACCGGGAACATACCTGCACTTCGTCAAATATCCGGAGACTGGAGCGACATTACTAGAAGTGAAGCAATGGGCTATCGGCATGGATAAAGCTGGTTTGTTGAAGATGCTCGATGTTCCCCACTTTGGTCGTAGCACACAGGTGACCATAGTGGTCAAGCAGCTCTTGGCATTAGTGCATGATGGGCACCTATGGATAGGAGACTAGCGAATCCCTATTACTGGAGAACTGATTCATAGGATCACAGGCTTACCTCAGGAAGGACCTGACCCTGGAATCGAATTTCCTTCAAAACACGAAGATACGAAGCTGGCACAAAGCATGAAGGACCGCTTTGGCCTGACAAAAGGGAAGCGAGGGTATCAAACCTCGACCATTGGGCACCAGAACATTCAATTCGCAGCTGAGCTTTTAGCATGCAAGCCATTAGAGGAAATTTCAACTCGAAATGGGCCTCCTGAAAAGAACTAATAAAATAATAGTTAAAATAATAAAATAATATTTATTAATTTTGGAGGAAGAAAAGAAAAAAACTACTTTTTTGTTTGTGTTTTTGACATATATCCCTGTGTTTTTACTCAAATTTTGATCAGGAGAGCTCGTTGGATGTGAAATTAAATTCCGCATCCAATGAGTACCCACTCAGCATACTTTTGACGGACCCCGCTACCCCAAAAACAAGAAATACCAGAGAAAACATGATGATGATGTCATCATCACATTTTTTCAGGTATTTCTTGTTTTTGGGGTAGCAGGGTCCATCAAAAGTATGCCGAGTGGGTACTCGTTGGATGCGGAATTTAAGTCCACATCCAATGAGCTCTCCCAATCAAAATGTGAGTAAAAACATGGGGAGATATGTCGAAAATACAAACAAAAAAAAAGTTTTTTTATGATACCTATCCCCAAATTTATATTAAAAAAGTGTTTAAGACCTATACAGTATTTCAAATTTAAAGCAGTTTCATTAGCTAACACATGATGACATGGAATTTGAATCAAAGTTAAAAGGCCCATTTTGAGTTGAAATTTCATCTAATGAATGCGGAAGTGTAGACCAAATGAAGTGCCTGCCCCGATTATCAGTCTTGCTGTGAATTGTGCCAAGGGCTACAGTTATAACTGGGCAGCGTACATTGTGAAGGAATTCCTTGAAGATGCCCGTGACGCAAAGGAGAAAGGTAGACCCTTTCACTACTCATGGTTGATAGTCCTTATCGCACTAGTAGGATGGAAAGAACCTACCGAGGCACAGTTTGTTGTTGTACCTCCGAACATGCTTGGCGCAGCGAGGTACGCATCTCTTTGGGTGTCACAGGACAAAGCATCCCAACAGATGACGAACTATGTATTCACCTTTTATATGCTGATTATCTCATATGAGATCGTAAAAACACTGTGACTCAGTAATGAGCTATTCTCTGAATATGAGGGAGTGGCCAACTTCAGGGCTGACATGCACAATGTTTTCATTCAGGCCCGCGCAGATAAGAAACATGCGTACTGGAAGTTGCCATACAGAGTGACCAAGGAAGAAATCCTTGCAGTCGTTCAGCAATGGCCGCCTGAATGGCTCAAGGACATAGGGACAAAGCCAAACATTCCAGTCCCCCCAGTCACCAATTTGGGTGCAGGCCTTAGTCAGACGTAATAGAATGACCCACTCGAGGAAAGTGAAGAACAGAGTGAGTCACCACAGAGTGAAGGCGACCAGGGTGGAGATGACGGAGATGAAGAAGAAGAATAGGATTCGGTCAAAACAGTCTCAAACCCTAATCAGCCAGATAAGCACAAGTTGCTAGAAGTAGAGGAAGTGACCAAACCTCAGTCCTGAAAGAAAACGAAGGCGTCAAAAGACAAGAATATCGACGAAAAACCCACCCTGACAACTAAGGAGCTTGATCAGGCTCTAACAAAGTCCACAGAAGTTATCACCAAGAAATGGTCAGAGTTTGCAGCTACACACCTTGATGCACTCAACGACGTAGCTCAGGGAATCTCAGAGCTCAAGGAGCTAGCACAAAAAACAACGACTGGTGCTACAGCAACCAGTGCTCCAGTAGGCATGCATCCAGACACAAGACAATGGCCAGCCCGAGATAACAGAGGACAACGGCCAAGTGCAGCCATCATCATCACGGATGCAGCATCTCGCTCACATATGAGCATGACAGTTGGGATAGACTACACCAAGTTGTCCATGTCAAAGCTGCATCTTTGTCAGCTGGCCATCATGAAGGAGATTCAAGTGAGAGATAATTACTCATACATACAACTACAAGATTCCACAAAGCAGAGTGTGATCTTCACAGCACAGCTGAAGGAAGCATATCAGAGGAAGAAGGCAATAGAAAGTAAGCAGGCCACACTAGCACAAGTATTAGATGAGGCATGTCGAAGTCTCTCTGACCTCGACATACAGGCTGAAGAAGAAATAGAGTGGAGGATAGTCAAGTTGAAATATTATGCGCTCCATTCATGGAACCAGATAGAGACAATGAAAGCAGAGCATGAGGCTCAGATTGCGGAGCTTCAACTTCACATCATCCCGGAGATTCCACCAGAGATCAGGGAACAGCATCACAAAGATATTCAAGCCTCAGCCACAAAGATATCAAACCTTGCAAGCGGCGTAGAAAAGTTGCTAGAGGAAAGTGTTGAGGCCTGGAAAACCTTACAAGAAAATCCAGAAGTAGAATAGTTGTAGGAAACCATCAAGCAACGACAAACAGAGCTAGATGCAGTAAAGGAAGAAATTAAGACTCTACCTCCTGCGCAGAAAATGCTCAAGGTAAAACAAAGCAAGGAAATCGAACAGGAAATTGAATCGTGTAGAACAAAAGCAACACTGTTGGAAAATTCTATGCAGTCCCTTATAAATGAAGCCTTGGAGTTGAGCACTGCTACGGACAGCCATCTCAAAGTTCTGAAGGAATATGATTCATTTGCACAAGAAAAGGCCAATGAAGCAACAACAGCAGCACTGCAGGAATTGGTGGAGAAGGAGCAGGCAGCCGATGATATTATGCATGACCTCAACAAGCAGTTTACCGTCTTTTCCAACAAGGTTCATCCACCAGACAAGCAGCAGAATGTCCCGGGACGGGCCACTGCTGATTCTTAGGGGCCTGTTGGGGCTCGACCTTCAAGGTCCCTTATTTTGGCAACTCCGTGGTTTTGGGTTCGAAGCTTGTAAGCAGAGTTGTGGCCCAAAATAGTCTTATGGGTGTCGGGGTTGGTTCGAAGCCCCTCTGTTTGTAATTAACCCATGGTTTGAACTCATGGTTTTTAAGCCCATGGTTTAAGCTCATGGTATTGTAATAGTGCGCTGGTATAAATAAGCACTTTTGTATAGGAGTAAGGTTAGGGTTTTGAGACATTTTTGATGTATGATGATTTGATGCAAAGGAAGAAAGACCTGTTTAGGGTTTAAGGTTAAGTCCCAGCTGAGTGCGTGGATGACCTCTGCAAGCTGAGTGCGCAGAGGGTTTTTGTAAGAAATGTGCTGCAAGTTGAGTGTGCAGCTTAAGGGTGCCGAGAAGATCTGCAACTGAGTGCGCAGATCAGAACTGTGGTTTTTGTAAAGAGTTGAATATAAACACAGTTCTGTGGACGTAGCCCCTACACTGGGGGTGAACCACGTATATCTTGTGTTGTGGTGGTTCTGTGTTTGTTTCTGTTCTTTTATGCATCTGTGAAGTAGATAAAGAATAAAGTAAGATAAGCTATTAAATAATAACTTCGCTGTGAATTCCCAGTAAGGGTTGAGCAAGTACTGTATGTTATATAAAATGTGAAGTTAGTTAAGTGAATGTTGAAGCTATTTATTGTATAAGTATTGTTTATAAGACTAAAGGTACAGTAATATCCCTCTTGCGCTTGCAGAAACCTGATTCTGCGGCACCCCATAGCTATTTTGGGTGAGACTGCAACCTGTTCGTAGGTTGTTTCCGAAAGGGCCAACACTGTGGGTCTTTTGTTGGTGCGAAGCTAAAGGTATAAACCCGAGTCTGCCCATAGCCCAACAGTTGTATCTTATCCGAGATACCAGCTAGCGTAAGGGCAACATTCTTTCTCTAGCCCTGTGAATCTTTAGAAATTCGTTGTGATTTCCACACAAAAGAAATTTGTATATAAATAAATTGATGTTTGTTTTTTCATTCATTCTTGTTTTCCTTTACGCTTGATTGGTTTTCTTTGAAGATTATGCGGAGGAATTTACTTAAAGAGAAATGGTCATGATCGGGCCTAACGACTATGAGCCCCTATTCCAATTTCTTGTTACATAAAGAGCTCCTTAGAGAAGAAGAATTTGAATGATGAATAGTTATGTGCAGCTGCAACTCCAAAATTTGCCTATTTTTCCTATTCCTTGTAGCTACGACTCTGCAAAATTTGCCTATTTTTCCTGTTCTGCGTAGCTGCGACTTCGTAAAATTTTCCTGTTTTTCTCATTCTGCGTAGCTGCAACTTCGTAAAATCCTTCTATTCTTCCATTCCTTGCAGCTGCAACTTCGTAAAACTTTGACCTTTTTCCCTATTTCTCGCAGATGCGACTCTGCCAATTTTATCAGATTTCCCTATTTCTCGTGGTTGCGACTTTGCCAATTCTAGAAGATTTCCCTATTTTTCTCAGCTACAACTCTGCCAATTTTAGCAGATTTCCCTATTTCTCATGGCTACAACTACGCCAATTTTAGCAGATTTCCCTATTTCTTGCATCTGCAACTCCACCAAATTCTAGCATATTTCGTATCTTTTATGGTTGCAAATCGTCCCTATTTATCCACAGAAGGTATGTCACTCCTCTAGATTTGTTCAAAAAAAATTTCGCCTGTGATTTTGTTGGTTGTGAGTCGCCTCACAACTTCAATTATGTTTCCGTCAATGTTGAAAAGACAGTTTTTGGTTCATCGGGGGAAACATCATGGCATCATGCGCACAATCATGTTTAAATTTTATGGCTACATTTGACACACTATATTATTTTGAGAAGTCACAATTCATCGCATAATTACTAAGGTGCAGTTCCAATTATTTACATGATTAAGCATTAAGTAGATTTGAAAAAATTAATCCTTACAGAAAATTTCAATTTAAAATGGGCCTTCCAAAAATAGTACAAATTCCATGTCATCACATACTAGCCAATCAAAATGCTTTAAAATTCAAAAAGGGAGCACCTCTTAAACAATTTTTTAATATAAATTTGGGGATAAGTATCATAAAAAAAACTACTTTTTTTGTTCGTATTTTCGACATATCTCCCAATGTTTTTACTCAAATTTTGATCAGGAGAGCTCATTGGATGCGGAATTAAATTCCACATCCAACGAGTACCCACTTGGTATACTTTTGATGGGCCCCGCTACCCCAAAAACAAAAAATACTTGAAAGAATGTGATGATGATGTTAACATCACATTTTTCAGGTATTTATTTTTTGGGGGGTAGATGGGCCCATCAAAAGTATGTTGAGTGGGTACTCGTTAGATACAGAATTTAATTCCATATCCAACGAGCTCTCCTGATTGAAATTTGAGTAAAAACACAGGGAGATATGTCGAAAATACAAACAAAAAAGTAGTTTTTCTTCCTCGAAAATTAATAAATATTATTTTATTATTTTAACTATTATTTTATTAATTTTCCTTATGAGGCCCATTTTGAGTTGTAATTTCCTCTAATGCATGCTTTTATTTGTATACCTATCATTATACCCATGCTTCGTTAACTTTCAATCTGCACGATCTAATGGGTATGCGAGCTTATCTTACGGCCATCACCTTTTTCCTAATTTGCCGCCAAATCTTACCAATGATTCTCTGCTTACAACGGTCTTAACTTTCCTAATTTGTCAAAATCCAACCTTAGTTGCTCTTGCATCTCCCTATGTTTCAACCTCCATTTATGGGCCTGTAATTTGTTGAACTGATACAAGAATTTATAACGAGAGAAAACATGGGTATCTCATCCCGACATGAACCTACAGACACACAGTAATTGCGAAGAAATACTTTAAGGAGAAGGAGAACCATATCTATCACAACAGCAGAAACAACAAGGACAAGATAGGAAAACATTGAAGTAAACATTGAATTTCCCATATTGAGACCCAAGACAAATGCTTCCCTAGAAGAACCTGTTGCAAAGGAAGCTCAAATTAAGGGACTTTTGTTTGAAAATTGTATATTGAAAGAAGAGGTGCAAGCGCTCCAAAAGGAAGTGGAAATATGGAAGAAAACATGCAAGAAATAGGTAGAAAGGATATTGCACACACTGCTATAAGTTCCAGATCAGGTCAAAGGATTACTTCCAGTTGAGGAAGGTGAAGAATTGGAAAAATTAGTTTTACCTATGTGTGGAGAATTTTTTAATCAATCAGGATACAAAATCACAGTGCGTGCATTTGTGGCATAAAAACCCACACGGGTAGTTGGAGAAGAGAAAGAAACATCTTTGAGGGGTAAAGATGAACCAGAAGTGGAAATGATTCCCGATATAGAGATAAGAGAACATGAGAAATTATATACTTAGGCACAAGGTGTTGTTACACAAGAACCAACAACCCTAGAAATGTTTGTTGAGGTTGCTACTCAAATGGAAGTGAGTGAGCCAAAGGGCGAGACAATCCCTAACCTGAACTTAGGAGCTTTTGCTATGACCCTAAAATAATCTCAAGACAAAGAACTAGTGGACGGAGAACTACAACAACAGGAAAATGTTGAAGTTGATTAGGATGGTTTCACACAAGAACCAACATCCTCAAGAAACCATGCTGAGACTCCCATTTAGCTAGGGACAAATTACCTTGAGGTGGACATAATCCCCGATTTGGAACTAGGAGAAGATGAACAGATGCAGTCGCTGCCATTAGGGGACACTGAAGCATTTAGGGACCATTCTCATCTATGTGGGGACACTTAAATACTTAGGGACCAGTCTCATATTTCATGGGATATGGAAGTAACTCAAGAGAAATCCATGAAGCCATAGGTACGGAGAGAGCAGGAAGTTCTTACACAAGAACCAACATCTCTGCAACTCCCTGTTGAAGCCACAACCAAGAATGAAGAAGCTGCAGCCAAAACTCAAGAAGATGCTGATATTGGAACCCAGAAAGATGTTGTTACACAACAGCCAACATATTCGCAATGGCTGTTGAAATTGATAAAAATGGGTTTGGGGAAGAAGGTGTTGTTACACAAAAACGAGCACCCTCAACATTGATTGCAGAAGTACCCTTACAAGAAGAAGTTGTTGGAGCACAGATATAAGAGGAAGTTGTTTCATTTTTTATTCAAAACAATCAGGATGAAACATTGGGTGATAAGGTATGGACGCAATCTTCCTAGATATTTGTCAATTTATATTATGATGAGGAGAAGGAAATAGGAGAGGGAAGGATTCAAGGTCTAATAGAAGAAATCTCACTGCTGAAAAAAGAAGTAAAGAAATGGAAAAGGAAAGTGGATAGATATCAAGATGGGATGGTTCCCCTTGGTAAGCATAGGAAGAATATCAGTGAATTAAGGGAAAGATAGATAGAAGAGCTAATATTGTAGAAGTTCTGTTTTGAAGAAGTTTAGAAAGAATTGAAGGAGTTGAAGAAATTCAAGTCCATGCAAAAGGAGAAAGACCAGATGTACATTCTCTCCCACGAATTGATGACCTCCAGAGCTCCATCTCCCTCTTACATGAATAGTTCACTTAGTTTAAGTTTAAGACATTAAAGGAAGGGAGACCTTACAAAGTGGCATATTTTGCCCAGTTTTTGGAAACTTTTATGGAAAGTAGCTTCACCGAGCAACATCTTTTATGTGAAATTTATTTACATGAAATTGCTTTCCCCATGGACCGATATTGAAATCCTACTCCTCACCTAGGAGATGTCAAGTTGAGGGGTTTTTCTTCTTTTGTTAGCAACCATGTGGAATGGGAGAATTCCTTTCATACAGTTTCTTATAATGAGGCTAACTCTAATCTCTCGATTCAGAGTTAACCTCAGTCTCCATGCCTTCTCATTTATCTTCATAAATAAAGGCTTATATATTCCATCAAGACTCAACAGATGGTTGAACTTCAAGAATAGGTCATCTTGACTTGTGTTGCCAATATTTCTAGGTAGCAACACTTGGATTTAGAAGGAAGTAAGCATAGATGGCAGGCTTCTCCTACAGCATTGAAGAGAAGGCACCCTTATTGCTTTAAAAACTTTAAATATGTGCTCCCTAGGGTCAAGGGATATGTGGAATGCATGAGGAAGTGTGGAGTCAAATGGTTGGGACTCAAGTTCAAATTTCCACTTATTTCGTGGCTAGAAAAACCATGTAGGGAAGATTTTTCATCAACAAAAGAAAAGGAAAGGAACTGCTAGAAATATTGGGTTTCCCACAATGGATATCCAGATGGGAGAGACCAACCTGAAATCTCTTGCAATTTCTCCTCTCTTCATGAACAAAGTACAATTGCATAATCAGATTCAGACTAATGGAGGATGTTGCATGAGGACATGCAACAAGATAGTTGGGGGGAGATGTCAGGCCGTAAATTGCCCCTTTTTGACCACACCTACCATGCCCTTTTTTCCTTGTCAAACCCCATTTCATGCAGTAAACATATGATCTCTAGTCACTTGAGCCCTCAATATTCATAGGTATTATTACTTTTTGTTTCATGTTATTAACGATTATGATTGCTATAATCAGTACTTTGCTTCTTGAATTATGCTAACACATTGTGATTTTGCAAAGATAGTTCAAGCTATGAAAGAATACAGGTGCACTAGTCCAAGTGGTCCAAAGAAGAGATGAACGTTCATTTCTAGTTGTGACCTATCAATCCCATATCTACACGTGGGGTGAAACCAAGGGTCATCAGTCTATGTGAGCTGCAATAGCCATGGCTGTAACAGGCTTAGTTGGAACAACGTGTCACTTTCTAAAGTAGGTGCAACTAGTTGGTCATTTCTTAAATTTGTTACGTTATTAATTACTAGCTCGAGCAACGGAGTTTACTATATTCTATGATTTTATTTAATCCCACCCACAGTTGTAACAATGCATGTAATAGGGCTTCTTGAAGATCGTAGATCTTCATGGAAGCCCGATATTATTGGGTGAGGGTTACGACTGTTGATTTGTAAGTATTGGGAAAAATTTGGAGCCAGGGCTTGGTTGATATCATATTCTCTTGTGTAAGTTGTAATGGAGACTGTACTTGCATTCCACCATTTTAATATAAGGAGCAAGATTCTTCAGATCTCTACGTTTTAACTTGTCTTAGTTTCAGCGTCTCTTTTAGAAGGTTGGGCCTGCATTCCCACAGAGATCGCTAAGGTAATTAGATGTTTTGATTATTTGGTTGTGTAGTGTGGAAGTTACATTAGATGCATCCTTTTCCAGTAGATGCAACAATAATGTTCAAGCATTGTGTTTCCTTGAATATTAAGTATTGCATTTCCTTTAAGGTGCAGTAATGTGGTGTGACTATTGACTATGTAGGTTAACTTTATTTTATACACAAGTGTGATAGTTGTAATAGTCAATATCTTCCTCAGTTCCTTTCAATTACTTGGCTTTCTCAGGTTGCTAAGTTAGTTAGACTATAGCTGAGAGTTATTTGTTTCAATTCCTATTATTTCCCATTCCTAGATTAAGGCTGGATTAAACTAGTCATGATGGATCTCAATATAGTCTGGGAATTTAGGATTTAACTTCTGGAAAAAGTAAGTCTAGATATTTATTTCATGATTTGTTTATTGTTGGATTGAAGTTGTAGGAAGGTGATTGCAATTATTAATTCTTAAATAGGTAGTTTAGATCAGTTTAATTATGGGAGGAGTTTGACTAAACAAATAGGTAGGATAGTTTATCCAGTTCATCAACTACTTTGTGTTTAAGCACAGACAGTGTGAATTATCTTCAAAATAAAAATACTTCCCTAGGTTGACAATTTATATTGAGCACTCTGCATGTTAGCTTTAATTAACTGACATATAGAGTGACCAATAAGGACGTTGTTATACCTCATGCAGAAGATGAATAAAATGAACAGGGCATACATGGAAGACACTTAACTCAACATACACCATAAGTAAGAACACAAGTCAAAACACGCAGAATTCATGAACATGGTGAACCATCAAGTGTTTGTGGATGGAAAGGAACATGAACGGAGGTAAGTAATGAATAAAATTCTACATTAACTTCATTAAGAAACTGAGTTAGAGGTCATAATACTAGAAGTGTAATACCCCTCTTGTACACCCTAAATTTCTGGTAGTTATGAATGTATATTGTACTTATTTTCAGTGAGGAGCTCAAGGCCAAGGCCCCACCAGAAAAACCTTGTAATGTAGATGATTTAAGTCCATAAGTGGTAGAGCTAGGAGACTTAAGACATTGACGAAACTTAACGAGGGGTAATTGAAACCACTGAGGGAAGGGTAAAAGTTGACAGAAACCTTGTGGATCTAATAAATATAACTGGGGTCACCATGGCTTCAATGAGGATGGAGGTTACACACCCTCACCCTGCATTTAAAGTCATTAACAATAACTACACACTCATCAATTCTGTACATAACTAAAATGTTGATCTATCCTTTTTTGTGTAAATAAGATGACACCTTTTGTTGCAAACCTAAGAGCCTAAGTGCTCGAGCGCTCCCTCCTACCTCATAATAATCAAGTTATTGAAAGGTAAAAAGAAATATTATATATATAAATATAAAACTTTAAGAACATGTATAGGTATATGTAAAGGAACTATTATTATGTATATATATATATATATATATATATATACATATTTCACTGAAGAAAACATTATATACATATTGTAGTGAGAAAATTGAGATGTATATATATGTTGATGTATATAGATATAGATATTGGAGATAAATCTCATCATTATGGGTATACATAACATTATTATATATGTATACATATCGTAGTGAGAAAATTGATATGTATATATATATATATATATACATATACATATATATTGGAGATGAGTCTCATCATTATGGGTATACATAACTGTTGAAGCGTCAGTTGTGTATGTGGCTGAAAGGGTGTCTAAGACTTAAAACACACAGAGAAAACCTAGCCAAAGGCTTCAAACAATCCCATGCAGGTATTGATTTATCCTGCAGTTGTTTAAAGTAGTGATCTCCTGTGGATATTTCAATAGCCTCCGCTGGCTTTTGAGGGTTTGCTCCATAGAGGATCGGTTTCCCATATTGGAAAACAAAGTGGGTGATGTAAAGAAAATTAAACTCAGTTACAACTATGAAAATAAACCTAATCTAAATTTAAACTACCTAAAGAGAATTTTGAGTTGATTTACAGATTATCCTGAGATATTTGAATAACAAGTATTTTAATCACATTGACAGAAATGCAAATGTGATGATAAAATATTTACTTAAATCACAATCTTTTAATGAAAATTAAATGGACGCAACTCAAGATTAAATCATTCAAGATAACATGCAGATACGTATGTTAGTTGAAAAACCAACATTTCTTTTTGTAAATCTTTTACTTTTCAATCACTTGCAGAAATAGATAAAGACAGTTAAAGAATAAATTCCTTAAAGCTTTTCCAATGCATTAATCAGTAACAAAGAAAAATCTAGGTTATGAATGAAAACATTTATAAATTGCAAGTAAATCACATCATCATTTGGCCATTCGAAACAAGAAAAATTGAGACTTGTCAAAGAAATTTAATCAGATCATAGAAAAGAGATATGAAATAATAGTATTGTATTTATTCAAAAGTTTTGCAATAAATTATATAAACCTCAAGAAAAACAGAGGTGTTTTTTAGTCTCCTATACCAATCCTTCCTTCTCCAAAAAGTCCCTAATACATTTGAGAACTACCTCTTAAATAAGTATTACAAAGAATGAATCTCCCTCAAAAGGGGATCAAAAAACAAAAACAAAACTAATATCCCAGAAAATCTCTCCATATTTTCCATATGCATAGCAATTCCTTCATATCAGGATAGCTTGTGGATTCAATGCCAAGTTGGGCATTGTATTTGTGATCTTCAATTTCATTTTTAGCTAGTTTATGCCAAAAATGAATAAAGATGTGGATTTTCCCTTCAAGTGCAAATGGTCGTTTGATCAACCGATCCACATCATCTTTACCAACATGATCAAGCTCCTTGATCTTCTATTCTTCCTCATCTCTCCTCTGTTCAACTTGTTCAATCATTAACCCTGGTGTGCATGCTTTGTCAATGAGGACCATTGCAGGAAAATATAATTCATCCATGAGATTGTCTATAGCATACCACGTTCTACTACATATAGCATGTTCCTTCTTTATAGCTTCAATGAGCATTTTGTCTAGATCTTCCTAGTCTCTTAAGGTATTCCTGATTCTCCTAAACTGGAAGTTAGTGAAAATGGTGACATTGTCTGGCTTGTCTTTCATATACCTTTGCTTGTCTGTAACTTCATCATAAGCTTTTGAAGCTTGTTGCATTTTTTCAACCAGATCTTCTAGAACAACAGACATCTTATCAAAAGTCACATGAGTCTCAAAAATGTTATCCAAATATTTAAACAAATCATTGACTAATTCATGATGCTCCCTATTGGTCTAAAGAGCTAGCTCCCTAAATTCCTCTTGAGAAAACTTAGAAAATGAAGATGAAGTTGCACTTGTAGTTGCATCTTTATACTGTTTTTCCAGCAGAGCTACCTTCTATACCAAAGTAGCATCGGTAGTCTTTTCTCTTTGTAACTCATCATGAAGAGCAACATTCCTCACTTCTAATTCATCATAGTTGTCCTCATGTTGTATTTTTACCTATTCCAACTCCTCCTTCAATCTGACAATTTCTTCCTTCTGCTTATCAAATTCCATATTTAGAGTATTGACAACATCAAAGTTAGCACCGATAAAATACCCTAGGACAGATGCAGCGTTTGTAGCATCCACCTGTGGATCACCTGATTGTTGGGTCCACACAATTTAATTTTAAAGGGATGTATCCACATTACTATGGTCGCTACTTCTCTTTTTCCCTCTTTTCACCACTGATTGATTAGATTTACTATAACGATACTCCCCCATAGATATTACAAAATATTCATTGAATTCATCTCTCATCTCACCAACAGGGGGTATATTAACACCTATGGATACCAAAGAGGAGGTTTGAGTCATGGTATGAGAAGGTATGCGCATAATAATATGAGAAGTGACTGAAGTGGGAGTACTACTCTGGGTAAAATTTACTTCAGGGGTTGAAGGATTATCTGAAAGAAAAGTTTCAATGGATGAAACCTGCATAGTGGTAACTCGAAGTGACGATGGTGAAAGTACTGAGGCTTTTTCATGAATAAGAGATAATACTAAACTAAAAAAAGAAATATGCAGTGGAACCTTAAAAATTGGAGGTATAGTGGATGATGGAATTGGAATTTGTAAAGAAACATGTGTAATAGAAAGGGGCAAACATGCAACATCTTGATATAGCTGAGACATCAGAGGTTCCATAGAAAAACCAGTAGGTAAGGAAGATAAGGCTTGAATTGATGAAAGAAGTAAAGTAGAAGATGATGGAGAAGGCTGAGAAGAAGGTTGTGATTGTGGGAGAGTCGATGAAGACCTCTCACTGCTGCCATTAAACATATTTGTAAACTCCTATAAACCATTACCATTTGAATATTCCATAGTGACAGGAACAGGGGAAATCCTTTCATCTTCCTCTTCTAAATTAGTCAAATCAATAGTAGAAGCAGGGATCTATGAAAATTGAACCTTCAATTTTTTGAGTGGCTTCTCCTCAATCTAGGTATGTTCATATTGAACTTTGTCAACAACAGTAGTCACCTGAGTAGCTTCAGCTGGTTGAGAAGTTGTAATTTCTTTAGTGTCTAATGCCAAAGTCATCATGCTCAGCTTTAGTTTAATCTTCTCTGAAGTATGTAAATAAGATTTAACCTGCTAATCAACAGATGCCTATGGGATTTCTTCCATGGGACTTTTACCTTTAAGTATAGCTGAATTGGTTGTTATGGATGTGTTTTTTTCTACATGAGAATCTTTCACTTCTCTGTCTTTCACCATGTTTTATTGAATGTCTAATTCCATAGCCCTGTAGTGTCGAACCCTATCCTTGATTTCCTTTTGATACAACAGGATTTGACTTTGTTCTTCTTTACATTTATCCCTACCTAAAACATCAGAGAAATTACCAAATCCCTGATAGATGGAGTCATCTGGGCCTTCTTCATGAGTGTACCCCGTTTTGAAGTGATTCTGATTAAGTTGAAGATCAGCAATCCCCTTGGGATCATGCTATCTCTTACTAGAAAAACCCATATTAAGACATACTATATGATCACTAAGCCCTGACACCCAGGCCGAGGCTGGTATGCTCAAGGATCCAAGGGTGTGAGGAAACTTAGGCCAGACTTTCCTTTTACGTGTTGCACACTTCTTATATATTCCTTCAGTGACCGTCTAAAATAATATTTCTTCAAGGACCAACCTGTTAGGAATGACCTTTAGTAGCATATGAGAAGCATTGCTTCCATAGACCCTTATGTACACAAATGATTCACTGACATACAAATCCCCCATTGTGGCTATAAGGGTTTTAGCTTCAGGGGAGAAAGCAGGAGCTTCCTTATTGAACATTAGGAAATAGAATCGGCCAGGGAAACTCTCACAAATGTCATAAAATATGTTTACATAGTTGGTGTCCCATAGATCCACATGATAAATGTGCACATGCGGGGCAGGCTGTACCCAACTCCATCCCAAATTTGGATAACGAAACTCAGTGCACAAGATGTCAACTATGTAGGAAGAGAAAAAGAAACTAGGTTTCTTCCTTGCAATAGCTTTCTGAAATTCCTTTATGACTATTTTGAGTTCCAAAGATAGAATTAAAGCCCATGATAGGGATTCTCCTATGGTTATAAAATGATGGGAAATCAGAGCCCATTCTTCCTTGAAGTAAGAATAGTTAAGGAGACCGTAGAGCTTGCACAACATTGCTGCAAGAAGGGAATAGAGCTCCTTAAAACATTCAATTTGGTAGAGGTCATCATTCCTCTAAGAAAGTGTTCACGGTTCAGCCATCCAAGAATTTAACATTTGGTCAAAATTAAAACTGGACTTAGCAGCTTTAACAAAATGAACATTAGGGAGTTGCCTAAAAGGTTTGAGGGCATAAATTTTTACAAAAGTTTCAGAACAAAAATTGGCAAGAAGGAATCTTGTACTATTATTAGAAGAATGTTCTTTTGGATTGGAATGAGCAACAATCCATCTGACCGCGTCGTTGTAAGGGAGAACGAAAGGTCTTGCAGCAATCATGTGGATGCTAGAATCACTAATTCTCTCGTAAATGGGTTGGTCATCCTGAAAGTATGAAAGGTCATTGTTGTGAAAGATAGAATAGTTTTGGGACCAATCCAACAGGTAGGTCTCACTAAGTCGGCCACTGGTATTAGAGAAGACACTAAAATTTTGGTCTTTAGTGAGCATATCTTTCTGCAAGTTTTTGCACCGGGTGATTCGAGGTGTTTTTGAGGTCGACATGTTATGTTGGACGCATAAACCAGAAATTAAAAATAATTTATATTGGAACAATAGTAAATAATTCAAATTAGGAAAGACAACTCGAAAATGAACCTATAACCAGAGAAAATAATGGAAATGTTCCTTGGTAAAACCTCAATGTAAATTCACATAGCACAGAAAATTACAGTGGTAAAAAATGGTAAAGAAATAATCAACAAGCCCAACATATATATATATAATTCGCAAGAGATAAATAAGACCGTAGGATGAGGATAAGATCAACGGTTAGGATCATACTTTGCGGGATGTGGGCTTAAATCACAAAATTCAAATTTTATTAATCATTCTGTAACCCGTATTCCGTGTTTGCAGGATGTGGGGTGCAGAATCGCAAAACAACAAAAATTTATTCAAACCTCTCCGCAACCCGCATTCTACACTTTACAGGATGCGGGTTGCGGAAACATGCAAACCAAACAACATATCAAATGACACTCCGCACCTCGCATTCCGCATTTGCGGGATGCGGGTTGTGGGTTGACCAAAGCGTATTTTTGAAAAAAATATCCTGCATCCCACATAGGGATGATTATAAGAACCCCCCCTAGATTTATATGTATAAAAATTGGGCGAATCTCTCTGATATATAGGAAAATTTGAAGGCGATTTTATCAATAATATAATATGTATATATAAAAAATTTGGCCAATCTTTCATTTAATTATATAATGTTGTAAAATTTTGGTGAATATTTCATTTTATTATATAATGTTGTAAAATATTAGCGAATCTTTCATTTTATTATATAATGTTGTAAAAACTTGGCGAATATTTAACTTCATTATAAAAAATTGTAAAAACTGGTGAATCTTTGACTGATTTATAGAATATTGTCAAAATAAAAGAATAACAACATTAGTCAAATAACATGAATCACATCATCAACCACAGAACATGTAGACTCACAAGTCAAAACAAGAAGGTGTCAGTGAAACACAACTGCACTGAATAGATTCAGGGAAAGTGGGGACTCCACTTGTTATCTCGTCCTTAATGGTCCAATAGACATGTGGGGACCTGAATATTGACAAAATGATAAACTCATAGAATCATACATTATGCTCAATCTTGGCATCCACTAGCCAATTATGGTCATGGAGGCTAATACAATTATGCATTGTAATTATGCCAATTGATTATTGCATTAGATGAATATTGGTCTTGTGCAAATAGGTATCCTACGATCAATGCATAGAAACCTAGTGCATAGATAATTTTTCTCTTCGCTTAGATATGTAGAGATTTTTTATTTTATTGAATAACGATAAGTATTTACAAAGAAAATATACAGTCAGTGTAAAAGAATTGAAAAACTGAAGAAAATTAATTCATGCAACTAAAAGTTAATAAAAGAATCTTTTTTCAAATCCTAAAACCAACATTGATTCAAGCTACAACAAAGGGTTAAATAAAGAATCGAATGAGAACTAGAATCATTCAAAGGAATTAACACAATATTTAACCAAAATACACACAAACTTCAAAAATTGACAAAATGCTTCAAACAAAAGCAATAAACAAACCATAAAAATTTGTCCAGATATTTGTGCTAAACACCAACATGGTTTTGTGTACTTGAATGAGCCCATTCTTTCTTAGCGTAAGTGTTGTCAAATTAGTTATTTATTATTTAATGTTAGGAAACTATCTATGTGAAGAGATAGCTCCTTGGCCTAGCTTTCTCAAATTCCAGCGCCATTTCCTATCAGATACAAGAAAGAGACAATGTAAGAGATAAATATCAAACCATAAATCTTAAAATAAGCTGCATGAAGGTAATGTATCTCAAATCATCAATGTTACAACAAAAAAGTATAATGTAGAATCTATGTTTACCTAAAACATAACCTCAAATTCATATATGGAGTTGGGATTAGGTTTGAGTTCTGCTTTTAGCTTTTTATACGAGCTACTTTTGGGATCCCACTTTGTATTGTTATCATGGTACTGCACATTCCTCTTGACCTACTTTTGGGATCATTTGTTGGACATTAATAAAATAATCTGATCTTATCATAATTCTCTTTGTTACCTTCATCATATGCTTAATGTGTTACTTTCATTATATGCTTAATGTACATATTGTGTGCCAATCAACTGTTAGATTACCACAAGGTTAGTTAAGCACACAAAGTCTACACCACTAGTTTTAGATTGGGTACCATCATCAAAATGGGGGCAAGTGCCCAAACAATTCCCAAGGATTTATTTTCAAGGAAAAAAAACACCAATGTTCCACCAAGTTTCTGGGATATGCAAATTTGGGAGCAAGGGAACACATCCAAGGGGACATGTAGAATCACCCCACAAAATCTATGGAACATTGAAGTCTCCAACATAGGAGGCCAGCCCAAATACTAAAAAGATTTAAAATATGAGAATTGAAACGTTAACCATTAAAACTATTACATAACAACAATTTAAGCTTATCCAATTGGAAAAATCACACCCAAATACTAATATCCAGCACACAATAGCAAGAGAACAAGTCTAGAAGTACCATGTTCTGAGCATTTTCTTCCAGTAGTGCTAGACCCTGTTCTGAGTATTTTCTCCCCAGTTTCAACCTCACAACCAACAACCACGTAATAGTAAATGTTTGAGGTATTTATTGTCTAGCAGCAGAAAATAATTAAGTATTTACTATTCACTCTACCCACAATATCCAACAAGGGACTATCACAAATACTTGAGGTATTAAGTTTTGACTTTTAACTATGGCCACAACAATAAATATCCAGCAGCAAGGTTTCTACAATTCCAACAGTCCACAGCAACCAGCAACAATAATTATGTTTCACAGCATCTAGGAGTCATAGGCCGAAGGTCTCAACTCTCCCTCACATGGTCTCCCTCACACTGCCATGCCCACATAGCCTCACTACTCACACAAGTTAAAAGACAGTGTACAGAACTCATAGCCCCACTAAATGGCTTCATTTGTGCAGTCCCACTAAATGGCTTCATTTGTGCACCATGCTTTGCATTAGCAACAACAACACTATTAATCTTCTTCCAACTTTTATTAGCTTCTGCTAATTTAACTTGACCACCAATTCGGTTGCTTCATGCATCAATCTGAGTTAAATGATATATAACATATAGGCATCTACCAATTGATTGGATTTTTAAATCAGGTATTTCCGCTCTTGTTGTTAAGAGCTTCCAATAATTAAGGGGTAGAATTTTTTATTCATTGAGGCTTTAAATATGTCCCAAGTCACATCCTGCATTGAACCAATATTTATCTTACACTCACATAAATCCTCCCACCACAGCAAAGCTTGCCTAGGCATGCATAGTTTTTCAAATACAACTTTGTCATCATCTGTAAATTGTTGCACTTTGAAAAGGTGGGATCTAACTTCCTTGGGAAATTATCAAGTCCAAGGCCTCCACCTGACTAGTCATAGAGTGAAATTTTCACTTTGGGTTTTACTTTGAAAGAGGAACCTATATTTAGCATCGAGCCTCCTTGAGAAGTAATTCATTTCTTTCCTAGATTGCTATCAAACAATTGCTATTGAACAGTAGCCTATCATGTTGTTATAGAATTTGTTAAATTCTTCCACAGATGGGCTATATTCATTAATTGACCATCCATAGGCCCAAATTTTGAGTTTATAGTAGCAACTTTGGCTTCAACCATTCCAACACAACTCTGCAATTCATCCTCCATTTCCTTCTTTGTCTGAGAGAAAATATTGCCCATAAATTGTGTAGCAAATCAGCAACTACATGTGAAACAAATGCTCTAAAAGTATAATACCAATATGATCCCAAAGTATGCCTAGTGGAAATAAGTGCAACAACTGCAATATATAATCCTGCATACACAGCCAATATAAAATGGCAAGCAAATATTGAAGTAATCAAACAATCTTGCAAAACGAATCCACACAATAGGAAAAAACAAATTGAAGAAAATATCAACTCCAAATTTTCATTAAACAAAACCTTATGTACAACAAAGAGATGAGCAAAATTGAAGCTTTTATCAGCAACTACAATCCATCAATTTCTACAAACTCTAGAGATCCAATGGAATTGAATCAGCTGTACTACTATCGTCACTCAACCCCATTACAAAATGAGAAATGAATATAAATACAACATGATGAATATGAAGCATTGGAGATCTCATTTGTTCATATCTCACAATACATTAGTGTACAATAGTCAAGAAGATGAAAAGACAGAGAAAAGATGTGACAATTTTTTTATGACTGTGAGCTTCCGCTCATAACCACTTGTTGAGATCTCTATCCACTTCAGCAAACCTGTGTCAAAATAAATTGTGATATTTCACCCAAAGTTGTGCCCCTAGGTCAATGCTTGCATGAATACAACTAAAATATAAGTGCGACATACATCCATAACACTATCGATTGTCACTCTGATGTGCACAGTTATTGGATTGCAGCACATGGTCCTGTTGAAACACCTTTAGACTGAACTCTCTTCTTTCAATTTAGGACCTAATTGATTCTGACTCTTATTATGGATCAAACACCAGAATATGAATCTTATTATGGATAAAGAAACCCTAATATATCCTTTTCAAGATTGTGCAAGATGGGAAAAAGGATCCTACATGCCCCACTTTACTAGTGTTCTTCATTGACCACTCTTTAAAGGCAATTATGCCATTGAAAGGTCAAATATTGTTTCATATTGGAAATCTTGCTCACTCCAAATCACTTTGAATGATGACCCTATATGCAGGATCGATGGCTTTAGGATAGTGGTCAATGCTCTATTGGCTTGCTCTCATTGCATAATTGGAAGATTTTCACTAAGTCATTGAGCAAGGGTTTTTTTTATTCATTCCTTGAGAACTTAGAGGCCAAGGGGAAGATTTTGGTGGGAGACATTCATTTCTAAATTTTGACCCAGAAAAGTATGCCATCACAAACCCTCCCTGTGTGTATAAGACCTCCAAACCATAGTTTCCACACTCTTGTGTATGACTCCCAACACTCCCTAGTACGGCAAGTCCAACTCTGAGATGAATACTTACCTTAATGCTGTTACGATTTTCCTTGACAGAGTATTGAAAGATCAATACTTGCTAGTCTCAATGCTCTTATGAATTCTATTAACAGAGTGTAAATAGTCAATACTCACCATAATCTCAAGTATGTCAAATTTGTGCAGTCCCACCCTGGCCATTTCTGAGTTCACAAATTTGTGCAGTCCCATCCTAGCCATTTCTTATCTGTTAATCCAGCACCAATTTCATCTTCTCAACCCCTTTTCTGAGGAAGGCTAGTACTTCTGGCCATTCCAATCATGTCTGATTGCTCTTGCATGGTTTCCATTGATTCCATTTCCATGTTTCTTGGCTGACCTAAATCAAACAATGTAAACAATCAATCCAATAGATCTTGTTTTGTGTGAGATAGAATGGCCATACAATGCATGTATCCTTCTTTTTTCTTTTTCTTTTTCCTGTTTCTTTCTTTCTTCCATTTTTTTGTACTAGTTGTGATGGATAGGTTGGCTAGGAAGGGATGATGTATGGGAAAATAAGGGAAAATAATTAACAATTGAAGAACATATCACTGGAGAATCGACAGGAAATATAAACAAAAACAAAAATAATGATTTGTGCTAAATAATAAACTTCCAACCATCCTATGTTAGGAACAAAGGATATAACTCAAAGGTGCAGAGCACAAAATAAATTAGCTAAACATCTGATAGAAGCAGGATATATAGTCACACAATGCAAAATAAATCATATTCTACAACTTCTTAAATAATTGACATTAAAGCTCATATATACCACCAACAGTAATCCATGTACATAAGCACTTCAAAGGCACTACTGGGCTCAAAGAAGAGATGAAAACCTTGAAGTAGAAAAAATGCCTCTTGCAAAAGACTAAAAGTGCAAAACCAGTCTACATAATCCTAGATTTCATCTGTTCTATAGACCTATGAAGATGAAGGATTATGGGGGCTGAGAAGGAGAAAGCAAGGTAAACAACCAACACACAAGAAATGAAAACCAACATATAATATGTGCATCCAATTTCTCTTATTAGATTTGGTGCAGATAAGGTGTCAAGAGTAAGCTTCATTTTAAGGTCTTAATGGCTATGCCAAGAAATGGACTCTTTGTCTCCTGGTAATAGATAAATTTTTATTAGACTTGTTCGTGGATGAGATATGGGAACATGTATAGTATTCCAATGACAATAAGCATGATGAAATGAAAAAGAAGAAAGAGGGGCAAGCACCATAAAGAAAAGTTTCAAATAAACATGAACAACCTACAGCAAGTCCAAGGTGATGTTCAATATCAATATGGACATACAGGTTGTTTAGTTTTCACGACACCTTAGAAAAAGACCTCAATTCTTTCCACATGAGAGCAAGGGAATGGTATTTGTGGCATTTTCTTGAGCAAGTTAAGATTATTAATGATAACTATATATATCAATGAGTTGCAAATTTTATGAAGAATATGCCACTTTTCCCTATGATGCCACTTTTCCCTACTTGGATTTGCTTGATTTATGGTTATTTGAAGGCTGGGACAGATTTGATCTGTTGTTGTTTGAGGCTAACAAATACTAGATCTGCCCAAAATATCCCAAATCAACTAATTAGGTTGTTAGGAGGCTCAACATATGCCCAGGTCATCAAGGAATGTACCCAAAAATCATTTTGATTCATGTATGAGGATTAAACAGGACAACATGCCCAGGTTTTCTTTCAAAAATCCATAGAACTTTTGAGGGCTCAGAGAGCTCCATCCATATCAAATGAGATCACAAATTATCCATGTCACCATCACATGAACCAAAGATCTACCAATCTGCACTCCAAGGCATCATACTAAGCCATCCATCCATGATAAAACAAATGCAATGTGATAATGCTTCATGAAATATGTTAATTGTTTGACCTTGAACTAGGGCCTTGTTTGAAGGAGAATAGTTCTGCAATGGAAACATTCATTAGATCTAGGCATTTTTGTGAGTCATGGCCTATTCATCTCAAATTATGGGCATACTCCAGTCTTCAATTAGTAGCAATTAGCGCTGTTATGGCCCTTGGATAGCACTAAGAAGAATCTTTGGGTAAACCTGGGCACATTGGGAACAAGTTTGTGGAAGGAAACATAATTAGAACCTATTTATTCTAAATTATGGGAAGCAAGCAACCTAATTCATGTAGTAGCACTCCATGTTGGGTTGTTTCCTAGCATTTCTACATATTCTAGACAGTTCTAGGTATGTTTTAACCATGTCTCAACCCTCCAAATAGAAACAAGATCGGTCTTGGGTATAATGCGGGCATATTCCTTGTAGTGGCAACCATGATTTAGCATCAACCAACAACAAGAATTCTGGTCAATCTTCAAGTAAAGAACAACAATACAGATCTTAATTTCTCCACATAACGGGCAGATCTTAAGTGAATTTAGGGCTGTCCTTGATCGCAAGCAGAGTTAAGTCCAAATATGGTCCAATTCTAAGTAGATCTAGAAATTCTAAGCATCCTTGTCCCATGCTGCAACATATTTGGGCAAGTTTAGTGGAAATAAGCAAACTAAATTCCAAATATGGGCATAGTTTGAACTTTGAAGTATTTTCACTCACAGCAGCCATTGATTATGTATTCTATGTAGCTTTGGGTCTGTTTGAAAATTCTTCATCAAACCTGTCCAGTCTATATTCCAGAATGATTCATCAAACCTGTATATTAAAACCTTAGATACTTGAGAATAAAATAAAGACAAGAATCAAGTACATTCATCAAAAGCAACCAAATCAAAACCCCATTTAAATGGGCTAATAGGATTGTTCCCACATAGAAATGGTCCTAGCTTTGGGGGCATGTACAATTTCAGCCTATTAAGTACTTTGTAATGGATAGAAACCAGCAACTGGAAAAATCTCAGAAATGCCACCTTTTTTATATCTTCTACCTCAGGATCATAGCACACTAATCCAAATGGGTTTGAGCAAGATGGGATAATATGATGCATGTAATTTGAATTTAACTCGTCTAAGTCTTTTTTCTTTGGTGCCATGTACATTCATCAAAAGAAATCAAATCAAAACCCCATTTAAATGGGCGAATAGGATTGTTCCCACACAGAAATGGTCCTAGGTTTTGGGACATGTACAAGTTCAACCTATTAAGTACTCTGTCATGGATAAAAACCAGCAACTGGACAAATCTTAGAAATGCCACCTTTTTTATATCTTCTAACTCAGGATCACAGCACACTAATTCAAATGGGTCTAACCAAGATGGGATAATATGATGCATGTAATTTGAATTTAACTCATCTACTTTTAGAGCCTAGTATGTGCCCAGCAACATGGATTTATTTCCCAAATATACATTGTTTACTGCTGCTACTCATTTTTAGAAGTGCACAGGTCTAAGTTTTAGCCACTTTACCATTGATATGATGTATAAACTTGTCAAAAATGTACCCAAGACACACCAATACTTGTATTTGCTTGATTTATGGGTATTTGAAGGCTGGGACAGATTTGATGTGTTGGTGTTTGAGGCTAACAAATACCAGAACTGCCCAAAATATCCCAAATCAACTAATTAGGTTGTTAGGAGGCTCAACATATGCCCAGGTCATCAAGGAATGTGCCCAGAAATCATTTTGATTCATGTATGAGGATTAAATAGGACAACATGCCCGGGTTTGCTTTCAATCATCCATAGAATTGTTGAGGGCTCAGAGAGCTCCATCCATATCAAATGAGATCACAAATTATCCATGTCACCATGACATGAACCAAATATCTACCAATCTGGACTCCAAGGCATCATACTAATCCATCCATCCATGATAAAACAAATGCAATCAAGAAAGGAGGTTCGTGACCTAAGCATATATTAATGATCATGAACCAGTTGAGATTAAGAGGATAGGTCTTGGAGAACCTAGGCTCTATGCAGAGCAACAAAAACAATTATTTAAGGATGCTATTGAAATTTGTAGGAGCATGGTTGCTAAAGATATCTCAAGATGCGTATAGGCATACAATTCAGTTCCAAAAGTTATTAACTAGACATATAATTGCAAAACAATCCTAACATTGAGGGAACAAAGAATCATGCAACCCAATAGGGATCAAGGATATTTCAATTGATAATTGAAAAAAAAAAATCTTAATCCTCCATATTCAACACATCCAGTAGTTTGTACATTCCCATTATATTTCAACACCTTATACATCAAAGCATAAATTTATACAAAACTATCAAATAATACCAAGTTGAAAAATATGATGTATCACCATCCAAGTCCTCTAACAAAATAAGATGTCAAAATTGATGTGGCTGTACAAATGACCAATCCTTCAAATATTCAAAATCAAATTTAGGAAAACAAATGGAATGTAATATAAAAATGCAGGTTGGAAATTTCAAACCTACCTTCATCCAAATCGTAACATAAGTAAATTGATCTCACCAGCTTTGGTGAAAGTTGAACTTATGAAGATTGAAGTTGGAATGGAGCCATACATAAGAACTACTAGGTTCCCCATTATACAAAATATTCACTTGGCACAATAAATCTAGAGATGTATGTAAAGGGATAAGATACCGTTCCAAGTAAGAGTAAGAACAAATAATATATTCAAGGAAAATCATGGACCTATAACTGCATTTCAAATACTAGGTGTAGAACAAGGTGGGCAGAGAAAAGCCATCATAAAACTAATTTAAACCCATCAATTGAGTTGGAGAAACTTCCATTAGCAGTTAAGAACTTACAAGATGAAGGAAAAATCTCATTGAGTAATGAAAAAATGTGGAATGGACTAAAGAAGTGGGAAAAATGTATGAATGATTCATAAATGGCATTTTAAAAGAAAGTAAAAATGAATGAATGAATCATAAATGACATTTTAAAGGAACATATTTGAAAATTAATAAATCATGTATAAATTTTAATATCGTATATGGGACAAAATTCTAGAATTGCATCTAATGGTTGAGAATCCACTCATTGCAAGTACAATAAGTGTTATAGGAAGAACCATCCAAATTCATACACAATGATATAATGTTCGCTATTCATAAGCGACAAGATCATTAACAGAGATATGATGGAAAAACATAATCCACCTGATAATGCCTGGCCAATGAGGATTAGAAGATTTATGGTCTTAATTGAGCACTGCTCAGGGTAGGTCATGAAATTTCCTACCTCATCTATGCATAGGATCCACGAACCTTTTCTGGCTTACTAACCAAGATCACGATGCTATTTTTTGACAATCCTATCTTGATTTTGTGATCATTTCGGTGGCTACCTAATAATTCTACCATTGAGTGTGTATGTCCTTCAAAAATCCAAGAATTATGCTTTCTTATTTGATAATCCTTGTCTATATAGAGGCTACGAGTGTTGGAAGCTCAAACCTTGATGAAGTTGCATGAACAATTTGTTTGTGTTTTGTATTCTACACTCAAGAAAAACACTAATAGAAGTAATGTGCTTGTTGGTTTTCATATGCCACATTTTTATAGTATGTTGATTTTCCAATGTTATATTTAATATTTATCCTTTGTACCCCATCATCCCCCCCAATCACCTCCCCTAAAAAAAAGAGGTATCAGCCCTGTTTTCATGCAACTAAGATCCATTTCAATAGATTGAAAGAGGTTGGGAGTTTGAACTTTGAAGCATTTCTACTAAAATTATGCTACCAAGATGAACAAACCTTATTAAAGATGGTATTTTCAAATCCAATTTAAATAGCAATCCATTGTGTCCATTCCACTAAATAGTAAATACCTAACTCAAAAATGGTGATTGTACCAAATAGCAAATAACAGTTTTCACCAAGCCTCATTGAAGAGCACAAATGATGTCTCCACTTTTAATTTAGGGCTAGGGAAAGTATCCAATGATGAGAAAATTTGTCAACTATGATTCTTGGAATGAGATTGAGCTTCTTATGATAAGAAGTCTAATTCTAAGAGTGTACCCATTCTTGATCATTAATATAGGAAAGGATCATTATAAATAGACAAATAGAAGCAAACAACGTTGTTCAGGAATCCTTCAAACTAAATTCTATGGAATTTGTTTGAAACATAACCCAAGGTAAATGAATAAATGGGCCAACTATATGGCTAAATTGGATATCCCCTTATCCCAAGAAAATATACTAATGAACATATGGATGGAACCAAAGAAGAATAATGGTTAAGGATATTTGTGGTACCTAACAACAGCCTTTAGGAAATGGATGCCATGATTAAGAAAAATTATGACATGATTATATAAGTGCTTAAAAATTGCATAGGGATGATAATGTGGCCAAGAGAAAAGTTGTTAAGATTATGACAATCGTATCATTTTCGTGCTTTCAAGTTTCAACTCAGGCCTGTTACAAGGGAGCTAGGAAGAATATTTTAGACTAAAGAAAACTTGTGATGAATCAGAGGACTAGAAGCACTGATGGGACATTATGGTAGATGGAGGAAAAGGGCCAAAGAGAATACTTCTCCTCTTCCAACCCACCAAATCCACAATGCAAACCTCTACTCTATGTATCTTCCATGTAACATGTCCTTTCTTTATGTAGTACTCAGATAAAACATGAAAATGAAAATACCAAATTCTCATTGAACAAGGAAAAATGTCTATGTTCCAGAAAGGAAGATACATAAGGAAGTGTGCATGAAAATGAATGTGATGGGAAATATAACTCAATCCACAGAGGTGGAGTGGACAATTTGAGAAGCTTTCATAATCTTTTGGTTTAGCTTAGCTATAGGAAATCAAGGAGATATAATGGAACATAACACAATAATGGAGTAACTTCTAGTTGAAATGTAAAATATTGACAGATTAATGTGTGGAAACTGTAAAACATGCAAATGGAGATGAATGCCATGGATAACTTTATGTTTAAGAAAATCAAGTTAAAATCAAGATGGATATATTCTACCAATATCTTAGGAGATTCATCTAGAAGGTAGGAATAAAGCAAATGAAATCCACTACCATGCAAGATCAAGCTCATCAATCCATGGTTTATTTACCTAGAAAATACCATCTTTTGTAATTCAAGCTTGATAGTTTTTGTGTGTGTATGTTCATGTTGTGTAGATTCACATTCAAACCATTGGTATCTCCATAGTTATAGTGCATATGGAATTCCTTTATATCTAATTCACATGACACTAGGATACTAGGACATAGATGTGTGTGTGTATTGAATATAATATAGACATGGGGAAATAAAATATAAACACAAAAATGTAAGTTTTTTTAACATAAAAATAGAACTAAAATGCACCAAGCACAAAAAACAAAACAGACATCATACAATACAAAACTATGAAGTGTAGTTCTCTATATCCACCTTCATTCGATATCATGATTAGTAATGCATAGCTCTTTACATGTGTGAGGTAGAGACTCTAAAACAACAAAACCTACAGGCTGCTTTCCAGGTCTCACCCCATCAGATTGATTAGCAATTTAGTACCCTTTTCAACCCTATTTCAACACTTGGTGGTGCTAAGAGAGAAAAATATCTTCTGATGGATAGCAAAGCCAACATCAGGTCTATGATACCATGCAGAGCATCTTATCCCAGAGATGATTGGGTCTTTCCCACAGAAAATAGGCACAAATATTGTTATCTTCACATATTCAATAAACAACCCTACCAAGGCTAGAGTCGTATCATGAGATTCCTTTCTGTGGCTTCAAGTATTGGTATAGGTTCTACTTGTGTTTCGTGGATGCCTCCCAGAATCATCCAGCCATGTCCTCTAGCCCTAAGCAGTCCCCATACATCTTCTTTTAAATTTTTATTAAACTTATAAACTTTGTATGGCACAAAAAGGAGATAAAGACTCCTTACCTTTATAGAGGCTTCACTTATGCAACTGTCTGATTTATCTCTAACAGACTATGGGATTTAACCTGAACTTATGCCACACAAACTTGATAATTTAGTATCAAACATATCTTAATGACTGGAATAGTATTGATATCATAGGTAATGACATATTAAACTTTGTTCTTACATGTATTTATGATAATGAATGATGACCCTAATTATCTCTTTTAGTGGGTATTAGGTGCAACAAAGGGTATATTTCTTGGCTGTGAGCTTATACCATGACTCACAACAAGTAGATTGAATGTGCTTTAATCATAACATGAGTATGGGGTTTTCCATTTGGTGAAGATAACAGGTCTAGTAGTGTAGTAAGTATCATTACCATAATCACTTGGGGTAGTTTATTGATAATAGCTTGTGACCTTTCTTTATATTTGTTACTAAATTTATCACTGTTGTGAATTACTTGCCTAAATTCCTATGGGATTTGAATCTTGTTGTTATCTAAGCTCTTCAATACTAGTGTAATGGTATAACAATAAGGTAGCTTATTTAATCTCCATGAAATTGACTCTCATTCTTACTATGAAACCACTATGATTATGTATACTCTATCCACTACAGTTTGCAATGACAACATCATTAGAGACCAATTGTTACAATTATAACCAATCATACTTACTTATCACCAGCTCCATGCTTAACTCCAACTTAGCCCTTCCTCCTATTGAACCAATTGTAATAACATTACCGAACAATCCACAAAACTCATTGGTAAATCTTCACTATTGATGTCTAAACATGGAAAAAATTGGCGCCCTTCAACAACCTATCTAACTGGCATTCCTGCTAAACTTCCTTCCATGTTATCAGAACCTCTATGTATCTTGAAATAATCTTGGAAAGCGCTATAATGTGAACTTAGAAGAATATATCAATGTGCATCATGCATAAAAAAAAATTGATTCCAATTGATCTTAGCAGCCAATCTTTTACATAGATATGAGGAGACTCCAATATCCATACTTTATGGGCACCAACTCAAATGGGGCTCCAACTCCATGGATATCCTGCACCAACAGGAAGAAGGATACAACCTTCTGTACACAAGCTCCAGCTTGTGTTATACAATTCAATGGAGAGAGGCTCCAACCTCTCACAAGTATCAGCACTGACTGAGATAGAAACTCCAACTTCTCTTACTTTTCCACTGACTTGTGAAGGTTTCAATATTCTTGGCAAAAGATCCCACTTCTGCATAGTGCACAAAATGATGATGTAATGACAACCTTTGTCAGTATGTCAGCTTCAGTCTCTTCTCAACTCTTCACTACTCTTTCTCCAATGTTTTTGTCATATCACTGTCACAGTCAAGTCACTTTCTTTTGCATTTTCTCAAACTCTGTCTCTGCTATTATACGCCTCTGTTTAGCTATTACTTAGGGTTTCTTGTTGTAGCAATATGCTTAGTTAATATCAGGTGTACAAGGTCCAATCATACAACCCATTACATGCTGGTCATCACCATGGAAAATCCTTAATAAAGCCATGCACAAATCATATTGCAAGCCAATGTAGATCTGCCCCTAGATATTTTGTTTCTATTGAGGTTGGAGAGTTTAGGGCTTATCGTTGTTGGTTCAACAATGCTCATATTGCATGGCTAAGGGCACAAGAATACTCTCTTTACCATAGAGTAGAACACCATACATGCCTCAATCATAATAGTGTTCATACATCATCAAAGGAGTATGCAAAATTTGATCAAAAAAATCCACAAGCCTTAACCTCAGTCTGCGCTCTTCATATCGAATTTTGGACTGTAGCAGTCACTGCACCTTCAACCTCTTCCTTTCCTCCCTACTCCTTGGCCTTCAGTTTCTAGTATGATCTTCTACCCATAATATCATTGGTCCTCGGCTTTCTTATTGGATCTGCCTAATTTGTTATTTCGATCAGTTGGGCTATTTCGATCTGCCTAATTTGCTCACCATTAAACCCATAGAAAAAAAAGTATATACACAACGAAAACCATAGACCCATTAAACCCAGAGCTTGAAAATCCGTGAAATAAATCATGATAAGTAAGTGAATAGGATAAACAATATACAAAAAGAGAAATTAGCATGGCCATGCTAACAAAAATATAGAAGCTAGCAAGAAACAAAAACACCCAAGAGAATTGCAATGGATTTAAGAAACATAGAAAAATGGCTTTAAGAAACACAGAAAAACATGGCAAACACAAAATCCGACTATGCCCATCTTTCATGGCCAATGAAGGTCTTAGAAATAAAACCCATGAAATCAAACCCTATCCCGCGTCTATGGAGATTGAAGACTGCCACGGTGATGACCACTAGCACATGGAATCAAACCATGTCCAGCGTCCAAACCCTATTTGTCCTGCATCCTTGTCCAACCAAGGAAAACACTACCTGAAATCAAACGTTGTCCTGCGTCCATGGCCTGGCCACCACCTGAAATCGAACGTTGTCCTGTGTCCATGAGCCTGCAAATCAGGGACGAACTAAGAGAAGTTTACCCAAATATCCATAAATAGGGGTGAAATACCAAATTTTTACCTATCATCCATTAAATCCAGGCGAACCATCTCCATTTCTCCTCCAAAACTCAAAATTTCTAGCGATTTAACCTCCATTATAGAAGAAATCCAGGCGAATGTCACGATTTTCTCCATCGATGAGTGGGCTAAATTCCATCATATGAATTTTCATAGCTTAACCGAGCAGGCTATTTAATTGGGGAAAATTATATATAAAATAAAAAATGGGCTAAATTATTAAATAAAAAAAAACCATTTTAATATTAAAAATTCGCCCACCTTTTTTTGGGCATCCCTTAAAATTCACCTATCGGCTATAATTCACCCCTAAAATCATCCCTGATCCCACATTCTGCATTTGCGAGATGAGGAAGTTTAAAACATATGACTACAAAATCCCGGATTCTGCAACATGTGGGTTGCGGAATCGTAAAACAATCCGAAACAAAACTATCTTTCTGCATCTTAAAAACACACAAATCAACCATGGATTTTTGGGAATTTTGGTTAGTTAGAAAATCCTAGTAGTCAAGAAAAATGTAATAGAAGCCAACAAATGGACAAAGCATTCTACTAAGTTACCTTTGTATGTGTAATTGGGCTCCTCTGTGAGAATAACATGGTATCTGTTGTACCTACAACAAATGGCGACTGGCTAGACAAACCAGTTATCTCTGTAAAATAATAGGATTTTCTAATCAAACCTGTCAGTAGACAAATGATCAACTTGGGACAACATAAAATGTGAATATAAGAATGAAACTAACAATGAATTATCAAATAATGATTAATGTGTTTCCACCCATGGTCATTTTAAAGATGATGCAACTCCGATTCATATGGCATAGAGGATAAGGGTCACTTGAAATCCAAATGACATAGGCACATAGTTCAAGTTGAACCTAGGATCAGAACTTAAGAATTGATGATCTCCACTCATAGGCCACTGAAATCATGATTTATCCCCCCCACCCTTTTTTTAAAATAAAAATACTATATTGATATAGGACCACTTCCCCATGTTCTGGTGTTCAGTGCCATTCACAAACCTAACCTAGAAACTGAACAAGTCGGCTCGGTAAAGAGACCTCTTGTCTTCCAGACATATGGCTGAAAGCAATTATCATGGCTTGGGAACCATTTGGTGATAATTTCAGTCCGAAATCAAGTCCATGATCATAGTAAGGTTGGCCTTAGATAGGACCCCCTCATCCTTATGTACAATAGTCTTGTTTTTGGGAACAACTGGGATTTTATTTGTAGATGGATTGTAAGACACTACCATGGCTTGGTGTCCACTTAATGGAAGCATTACTCACTGATGCTATGTAGATCATGAATGAGTCAACCTATGATAGGATCTCCCATCTTCCATAAAACTAGAAGCCACCTCCCCAAATCATGTGGAAAAGATGTCATTCCACTAAGCATCTATGAACCTAATGAGCTGGCTCATGATGAGACCCCTCATCTTGCAATCCACATAATAAAATTATATGGTCGTGATTGAATTCCAAAATAGTAAGACTGACCAGGTTATAAAAATACGCTGCAGTGCTCTAATGAGACCTTAGACAAGACAAACCTCTTTTTCCTGACCTTCATCACAAAAGTAAAGCAGATAGGATATACTGACCGTGATGAGAGTTCCTTATTATGAAATTCTGTAATCATTGGTTATTGTTCACATATAATAGATACTGATACAAATTAGGTAAAATGAAAACGTACTATTTTCTTATGGCTAAGAGTATTGAACATTGAGAAAGACTGATTTCCCATCATTTCCATATGTGTAGAGATCACTAAAAGTCCACTAGTATCAAGCAAACATTCAGAAAATAAAAAGGAAAATAACACACCAAACCTATGTATAGGGTTGAAGAATCTTTTGAAACAAAATACTTTTTAAGCAAGAAAACATTCACTGGATAGGTGTCAGCAACTCCTTCCAGTGTTTATAACCAAACACTACTACGACAAATATTTTCTCTAACAATTAAAGGTCCACGCCAAAGAAATTGGAACTTAGTATAATCCTAGTTGTCTTTTTGTTGCTTATCCCATCTTAACACTAAATATCCCACTGAAAAGTCTCTATCATAGGAGGACTTCTCGTCAAACCATTTTTTCACCAACTGTTGATGTTGGTAGAATTTGTTCTTGGCCTTTTCTCTATCCTCTTCTATCTTGAGAAAATAATCAATCATCTATTGTAATAGAGAAGAATCATTTTCTTGGATGGATTGGGCCAACTGCAACAAAGGGATGGTGAGATTAGCTGGTAGAATTGCTTCGTTTCCATAAACTAGGGAATAAGGGGAGTTACGAATGGTTTCCTTTGGAGTTATTCAATCTAACCAAAGAGCATTATAGAGTTGGGTATGCCAATTTTTGTGATGTGAAGCCACTATCTTTTTCAATATGTTTATCAAGTTTTTGTTAGAATATTCTGCAATTCTGTTGCCTTGAGGATAGTAGTTGGCAGAAAATTTAAGCTTGAACCCTTTCTCAAGGTCGTAGCTATTTAGTTCAATAGATTGAAAGTATGATGCATTGTATAAAATGAGACACTTAAGGGTGCCAAACCTGGTGATTATATAGTTTTCAAGAAAGGAAATAACCTCGTTTGTGTTACACAGTCTTAGAGGGACTGCTTCAACCCACCTGGTGAAATAATCAATGGCTGTCAAATTGTATTTGTGCTATAAAGAGCATACATGGTTTTATTAAATTGAGCACATAGTTCTATTGACAAACACATAAATCACAAGATAGATCACACAATTTATTCAGTTACTGAAGAATGAAACAGTGCAAAAATGGCTTGCAGCTGTGAATGCTTTTCATTAATTAAAGAGTAATTAGATAATAATTACAATGAAGTACAATGTCTTAAATAGCCACATGCAATTCGAATCCACATGAGGAAATTTGAATTGATTAGACTCTACTTGACTATAGGTAACTAAGACCTTTTCTGAATCACTGTCGGAGGACTCAATAGTTAACTGACCTTATCTAAACCATAACCAGAGTTCATCGGAGTTCTAAAACACATCTCAAGTGTTACATTCAGTGTTGACTAAGGATAACTGACTGTGGTAGGTGAGAAATGTATGCCTCCTGACTGCAGCCATGCAAACCTAGCATTACCTGAATTTTAAGGACTAGAATTGAATGTAACTGACTCCTAACTTAGCTTGACTAGTCACCAATTCAACTTAACTGACCTTGGTTGGTTTCGACATTCCCAGTGGATCCTAAATTGTAGGGATTGGTCTAGGAGGATCCTAAATTAATGCATGCAACTGAAATCAGTGGTAGTAGACCTCAATTAGTGTTCCCCACACTTTAGTAACTGAAACATGTGCCCCAATTAGGCCAAGTGGACCCAATGGTGCTGGTGATTAAAAATAGACTAGATGGACTCTCGATTTAGACATGACTCCTGATTTAGACATATGAACAAATTTGAACAAGGGAGGATTAATAATCCTAACACCCCCCTTGAATGATAACATGGACAATCTGTGGGCCCTGGTAACTTAGACCATAGGTCACCCATTAGATCAAGTAAATTAAAGTGACTACTCAAAAACAAGGTGCTAGGGAAAAAACCACATGGGAAAAAAGCCCCCCCTCTAATTAAGCAGGTAGAATCAGGATCAATCTAGTTCTTCTGTGCACAGGTATCCTGAGGCCTAGCATGTGAAGCTCTCCATAATTATGTCTGGAGGAATATTCTTCTTTTCAAGAATAATGATATGCTCAACTAAATCAGAAATATAGATAGTTGCCAGATGAAGACTTGACCCATGTAGAGCAACTGAAGTCAACTGATAAGTGAGAAAAGGATCTTGAGGAATCAAAAAATGTGAGGAACACTCAAGAGACTGATATTTTTCAGCCATGAATATAAAACCATGAGTTTTAATAACAGCCCCAAGTGTTAGGAGCAAGTTTCTAGGCAGATGCAGAAAATCTTCCTTTGTACCAGTTCTATGAGGAGATGAGCATGTGATCAATGGTAGAGAAGCACTGGGACTGTTGAGAGTGAATGATTGAGATCTATAGTATTATATATATTCTTAAATAGCTGATGAATCACATAATAAAATATTAGCAACATCTTATGAGGAAACTAACACCAAATCACCATCAGCAGTTTTGAAGAGAAAGTGCGGTACTTGATTTTTCACACCGGAATTGGTGAGAGAAGCTACAAGCATGACTGAAACCTCTTGTATTTTAAAATATGAAACAAATAATATCATATCAGAAAGTAAATCATATATAAGTAGGTTCACAACAGATCCAAAACTGTGAAATGGAATCAAATCCCCAGCAACAGTTTTGTAGGAGACTTGCGGTACTTGTTTCTTCACAACGTTGATGAGAGCAGCTACAAGCAGTACTAAAATATTATGAATTAGATATATTAAAACATGAAATATCAGATAAGATCTAAATAATATCATATCATATCCAATAATATTAATATCAAAATCAAATAAATGGTTAACCGAGACGGTGGATGCACAGCCTTCTTCTTCAAAATTCTAAATTTTGGTGCATGCAATCCTGCAGAAATTTGCTGGAAAATATAGATCATGGGGAGTGAATGGATCACTATGGTAATCTGATATTTCTTCAAACATATCCAAGGTATCACATATTTGAACACCAGTAGCAACATTAGAGGGAGAAAAATCAAATTTCTCTTCACTTTCGGAAGCAATTACTGGCAAATTTTGCACAGAATTCAAAGGAAAATCACTGGTGAATGTTTGCATGGAAGTGTAGCAGTATTTTTCATCAATATCAAAGATTCAAATTTATTATTTTATTTCATCAATATGAGGAGATGAGATATCAGATATCTCATGAACTTCCGGAGCATCAGGAGAAGGAGTCACTACAAGGAGACTGTCTTCAATTCGAATTGACTGTGTAGAAGATTCTGCTTCTTCTTCATTTTGAAAAACTTCATCAGAGAGAGTGGAGGTTGATAATTTTTTATCAATAATGCTTATGGTGCTGGATATTCTCTCCAAAGTGATATTATGATCCTCACCAATCATTCCAAAGGTTTTGTCCAATATTTTCTATAGTTCCTTTGGGTCTTCAATAGATCTACTGAGGTAGCACAAGCTAAAACAAATACCCAATGCTATTCTTCCAAAAGTTGCATCACATTTATTCAGCCAATCATTCTTACTGAAAAAATCTTCATCGAGTCCAATAGACACCCCATAGAGACCTTGTCTCATCAGGGATGCAATCATCTTCTTCTTTCATTCTGAATAGTTTGAGAATAGGGAGAGAAGAGGAACTGATGAATCCATTCAAATTTGTACCTACAAAAACACAAAAGGGGCACTGTAAGGTCGACATCCTACACATTTCAGGTTTTCATCACACCCAGCATAGTTGATCAAGCAAGCTTGATCAACAATTCCTTAACTTCGGGTATTAAGAGGTAAATCTTCTCCTTCTGGTGCAGAGCTGGAAGGAGCAATTTTGCTCAAAAATGATCCAGTAGGAGATCTGAGGAGGAGAAGTGCCTTGTCCACTGATGCTATTATACCATATTAAATTGAGCACATAGATCTATGGATAACCACACAAATCACAAGATAGATCACACAATTCACTCATTTATTGAAGAATGAAACAGTGCAAAAATGCCTTGCAGCTCGGAATGTATTTCATTAATCAAAGAGTAATTAGATAATAATTACAATGAAGTACAATGGATTAAATAGCCACATGTAATTCAAATACACATGAGGAAATTTGAATTGATTAGACTCTACTTGACTGTAGGTAACTAAGACCTTGTCTAAATCACTGTCAGAGGACTCAATAGTTAACTAACCTTGTCTAAACCATAACCGGAGTTCATCGGAGTTCTAAAACACAACTCAAGTGTTACATTCAGTGTTGAATAAGGCTAACTGACTGTGGTAGGTGAAAAATGAGCCTCTCCTGAGTGCAACCATGCAAACCTAGTGCTAACTGAATGTGGAGGACTATAACTGAATGTAACTGACTCCTAACTTAGCTTGACTAGTCACCAACTCAACCGAACTGACCTTCGTTGGTTTCAACACTCCCAATGGATCCTAAATTGTAGGGAATAGTCTAGGAGGCTCCTAAAATGATGCATGCAAGTGCAATCAGTGGCAGTAGGCCTCAATTAGTGTTCCCCATGCTTTAGTAGCTGAAACATGTGCCCCAATTAGGCTAAGTGGACCGAATGGTTCTAGTGACTAAAAATACACTAGATGGACTCCCGATTTAGACATAACTCCTAATTTAGAAATATGACCAAATTTGGACAGGGGAGGATTAATAATCCTAACAGTTTTATAGGTCTGACGAAACCCAATCCCCACTACTGAAATGGGAATTGGACAGCTACTGGCTGCAAAGGGAAGGTAGGTTTCTTGACTTTGGCAGTGCACTTCTAGCAAGGCTCACATCCTCTGAAATATGCATGAGAATATCTGAATAGGGTAGGCCAATAGTATCCTTCTAGGATGATTTTGTGAGCTATTGTATCACCTGATAAATGCCCACCTATAGGTCCTGCATGAAATTGAAAGAGGAACTCATCAATCTGGTCCTTTTCAAGGAATCTAAGAAAAATTCCATCATAATTATTTCTAAATAGAACATTATCAATAAGTTGATAAGGGGATAATTTTAGCCTCAATTCTCTACGTTTCTTGGGATCAAGGGTTTCAGGAGAAACCCCATTATGAATAAATAACTCGATGTGATCATACCATTCAGATGTCATTGTTTCGAGTGCATTAACAAAACCTGTAGGTATAGATTCTTCATGTTCCCAATCAACGTGCTAATATTGAGGATCATTCAACTGGGAAGAGAGTTGACACAACCCTTAACCTCTAACTATCTTTGTAGGTTTTCTCTCCAGATCATATTCTTGTAGAATCATTATCCAGCGAGCTCTTTTTTCTCCCAACTCCTTTTGGATAAGGACATTGCGAATGGTTGCATATGGGACAATCACCTTGGTCCTTGACTTCAAAAGATAAGGCCTATAATGTTTTACTGATTTATATACCATGTAGGCATGTTTATCAACTTGGGAATAATTGAGGTCAGCTCCTTTTAATGTCGAACTCATGAAAGAAATGGGGATCTCAACATCCTCATGATTTTTCTGTGTTAGGACAACTGCATAAGAAAAGTCAGTAGAAAAAGTGTAAATTATGAAATCTTTACTGGAATATGGAGACATAAGAGTAAGTGCCTCTGCTATAGCTCTCCTAATTTCAGTAAACACATCCTTCTGTTCATTGGACCACTTAAATGGTATATCCTTTCAACCAAAAATTGTAGGGGTTTAACGACTTGGGAAAAGTTTGGCACAAATCCACGAACAAAATTAATCTTACCCAAGAATGACTGCATTACCTTTCGGTAGTTGGGCAGGTTGATATTGTAGATTTCTTCAGTGTGCTCTATATCAACTATCATACCTTCCTCTGAGACGATGAAAACCAGCAACTTACCTTCTGTCACAGCAAAGATGGAATTCTTGGGATTAAGGGAAATCCCAAGTTTCCTACATCTTTCAAACACCTATTTCAAAGCAAATAAATGATCTTGTCATTTTTTAGAGTAGATGGTCACATCATATAAGTATACAATAACAAAATTATGGATCAAGCCCCTGAAATCTATGTCCATAGCACTCTGGAACATGGCTCCTGCATTTATTAGCCCAAACGACATTCGCTTGTATGCAAACATTACCCAGGGAGTTTGGAAGGTTCTCTTAAGTTGATCATCAGGGACAACTAAGACTTGGTTGTAACCTAAAAAACCATATAAAAGTGAGAACATCTTAGATCCAACTACTTTTTGAAAAATATGCTCCATTGGAGGAACAGGATAATTTCCTTTTTTTAGAGGCTCGGTTCAGGTTTCTGAAGTCTACCCAGAGTCTGATATCACCATTATTCTTTCAAACAGGTACTAAGTTAGAGATCCACTGGTTGTGTCTGACGGGAAATATAATCCTGGTGCGAAAGTATCTTATCAAGTTCTTTTTTAGTAGAAGGTTCTATACTAGGGTGCATTTTCATCAGTTTCTGCTGATATGGTTTCACCTCAGGTTTCATATGGATGTTATGGTGCATGACACTAGTGTCGAAATTCCTGAGTTCATCGTATGTCCAAGCGAACACGTCTTTAAATTCCCTGCACATTTTAATAAAACTTCTTCTCTCATCATGGGAACAGTGAATTCCAAGATTAATAAAGTGAGGTTCTTTCTCTTCTCCCAGATTAACAGGTGTGTAACTCAAAGTTGAGCTCTGGGTCTTGCAGTTGGTGGTTTGTCTGAATTTATCTTGTAAGTCGTAAAATGTTTCTAAACTGATGACATACTTTGGGATAGTATTGCAAGGATCAGATAGAGACTTTTCTTGATCAGCTTCGTTGATAGCTATACCTTTGAAGGTGTTTTTGGCTGAAAGGAAGTCTAGTATTTGCTGGTCATCATCAAACACTTTCCAACTTGTGACATTGTCTAGTATAGAGGGTATGTCGATCAACTCGATAGATAAATTTTCTGGAGACAAACCTTCAGGAGGGATTAGTCTAGATACAGTATTGGCTAGCATATCAACATTGAAGTTCTGTGATCTAGGAATAGATTTGATATTAAATGCTAAAAAGGAATTAGTCATATCTCTGATTGATAATTGAATAAGCATGGAGACAAACAATGTATTTGATTATGTACCTATTTTACTATGATCTCAGAGTCTCCTACCCATTTTATTGCTCTCGCTCCCATATCAATAGATTTTGTTAGTCCTTGGACTAATTCCTCGTACTTAGCTATGTTGTTAGTACATTCAAACTCCAATCTCCATGAGATCATTGTCTTGATCCCCTTTGGATAAATAAGGATGCATCCTGCACTTGCTCCATCCTTAGATCTAGACCAATAAAAAAACAACGTACAAACAACAGGATCAATTCTGAAGTTAGTATTTACATTATAAACATTATGTACAATAGTACTTGAGAATGGCACAAAAGGAAGATGAGTTATCTGAGATTGTTTCTGCACATTCTCTACTAGAGAAACATCAGCAGGTAGGTCTCCAAAGAAAGTGTCAAATGTAAAATGTTCAATTTGATTATGAAAAAATGAGATAGACTCATTGGAACCATCGAGATTTGTTACAGTTTGTTTCATGAAAGATTCTATATCAACTTTAAGTTTGTTAGGATTCTCGTTAAGGGGTAACCACAGGTGAGACCAATCAGTAGCAAAGCAACCTTTTAGTTTTTATAACCAGTCTCGACTTAACCACATACCGTAAGTCTTTGGGATATCTACAATCACAATATCAATAGTTTGATGAATTCAGGGATATACAGATAATCTGAGCATAAAATTCCTTAGTCTTCCTACAACTTTGACTTTGGATGTGTCTAATTGTACAATTTGAATAGGTCAAGCTTCCCATGTAGCATTCATATTTTTTCATACAGAAAGAAGCATGACATCAGACAAAGCACCTGAGTCTACCATGCAATTGTGTACATTCCTGTTAAATATTTCAAAAGTAAGTAAGAAGGGTGGAGTGTCCTTGCTTCGAGGCCTCGGATGGTTTGGTCGAGGGGAAGAATCAATATTGTTATTCTGAGCTTCTCTAGGTTGTTTCATTATCATGCTTTTGGGAAAGGAATCTTGTATGGAAGGGATTTTGAGAAGGTCAAATAAAGATATATTTTCCTTGACTCTCTTCAAATCCTCGGCCATATTGTATTCTGGTTCAGGAATGAAAGTGCCTTTCTAAATTTGAGTTTTACCATTTTTGAGAGCTTGTGCCGTAGGTGTTGATTCCTATAGAGGTGGTCCTTTAGATCTAGTATTGTGAGTGTATTGTAGGTTGAAAACTGTGTCTTGTTCTTCTTCCTCTTCTTCTGAAAAGAAACTCACAGTACTGACCTGCGGGTCATCTTCCTCTTCCTCTTGGGGAGGTTGTGTATCTTGAGTGGACTGATCTTTAGAGGATTCAGGAATATCTGGTGTTCATGTAGCTAACGCTTTCAAGACAGAAAACATCTCTTCTGAGGTGAATCCCTCACTAGGATTTGGAGGTGGTATATTTTAAGGAGGTTGGTTGGGTCTCCTAAAAGGTGGCCTATTAAATTCTCTATTGTTGGACTGATTTTCATTGTTAGTTTTCTTGAGATCCACCATCTCATTAGACATTCTTTGGAGGAGCTTATTCACTTCACTCATATTGAATGGATATTAACTAGTAGTAGCGGGTTTGGGAGAACTATCACTTTTCCTATGCGAGGTAGACGCTAGTTCAGATGCGGTGTCAGGGTTGTCCTTGAGATAGAACATGTCCCTTTCGACTTGTATGGCTTTAGAGAAGGCGTCTTGCAAGGACTCCTTATGGGACCTTTTAACCCACATGTCTATTTGGGTCGGGAGACCCTTAATAAAGTATGCTACCAGTAATTCCTCAACAGGAAGTACCGTACTTGGGATCCTATTCTTTAAATATGAAAATTGGTGATTGTAATCTTTGACCCTTTCATTACCCTTGGTATTCATGGAAGAAATCTCTATGACTAACTCCTCTAGGATCTTGTCATCCCAAAATTTTGAGTGAAGAGTTCAGAAAACACATCCCATGATGGGATGGAACTAGCTTCTAAGGAAAAATACTAGGTAGAATCTTTTCCCTCAAAACTGTAAGGGAACACTCTGCAAACCACGTCTTCATGTATGACATTCCTAGGTCTGATGACTTACATAAAATATTTGATGTGGTATTCCATAGGGATTTTGTCATCTGGATTAAATTTTGGAATCCACTTCTCAGGGTTTTTAGGAAACCTATGCTGGTCACCTAAAATAGACATGGCGTCTCCATCCAACCAAGGCTTGTTATGTTACTCGTCAGCCATAGGGATATATTCCGCTGATGATTTTGAATATTTGAAATCTGATGATTTGTCTGAGGAAGATGAAGAAGTGGGAGGATATTGGGGTGGTCCTATTGATCGAATGCTATATCGAGGAGTGGTTGAATCCTAAAAAGAGGAATCTAGATCTAACCCAGGGGTAGATGGCTCACTAAAAAGATCATGATGTCTATTTGTATTTTTGTCACCTGAGTTTAGATTATCTTGATTATTGTCTTGGGGAATATTTTAGGTTGGATATTCTTCAGCAAATTGTCTTCGAATCTCAGCAACATTATGGGAATTACCCTTCAACAGTTGTTCAACTGTGATGGGTCCTAGGATGGCTGAGATCAGAACATAAATGTTTTATGGGGTTGTATGTTCTTGTCCAAGGGTAGCTGGGACTGCTTTTGAACCTTGTGCTATTTGTTCCCCTAATGTAGACATGTGGTTGTGACTACGAGTGATAATCAGATCTCTTGCTAGAGGAGGTGTTTGAGTATTTCATTTACGCATGATGTGAAGGCCCTCCTTATAGCACCATTTGTTGAAGCCTCAGTTGTGTATGTGGTTCAAAAGGGTGTCTAAGACTTACAACACATGGAGAAAACCCAGCCAAAGGATTCAAACAATACCATGCAAGTATTTCTTTATCCTCAAGCTGTTTAAAGTAGTGATCTCCTACGGATATTTCAATAGCCTCAGCTGTCTTTTGAGGGTTTAATCCCCAGAGGATATCTTTCCCAGATTGGTGTTCGAGACATTTACAACTAGACACACTCATTTTTGTCAATTTGGCCTAGTTAAACCACTATCCTAATTTCTATTGACTTAATTGACATCAAAGGAGCACTGTATGACATCAACATGAGCACACCCACACCTACCTTTAGTGAAGGAGGCCAACTAAGCCTTCTCCTTCATTCAGGGAGGCTAACTGGAGCACTCTGGGGATGATTTGAGTGTCATAAATGCACTTAATTGATAACTGGTGGTTACAATTAGTTAAACAAAGCACTGAATGTGCCTCCTTTCATTAAATCAATTATTTAATTAATATTTAATGAACTGGAGTCAACAGGGGCACCTCCAACCACTTCTAATGGCCAGTTAGACTTTAGTTAACCTCATCGGGGTTCATTGGAGTTATTGATGCACTACCACTTGTTGGTTGGCTTGAAGTGACATGTGGTTGAGATACTTTCAGTTAGACTCAGTCATTTATTGCACTCCGACTTTAGTTAGGACTCAGTTGAGTCAATTAGGGTTTTGGTCAATGGTTAACTTTAGTGTTCACTGTGGCTTACATTCAGTTAAGCTAGACTCACTCATTCAATTCAAATAACCTCCTTGGGAATTCAAGTTGTCTTGGAATTCATGCATCTAGAATGATCATTGTATTGTATCATCATTCTTTCATTTGATTATACATAGCTGCTACTTCCATTACAGCACAATTTTTCCAATTTTATGCATATTTGTATGAATTCTTTGTGATACTGTGTTTTCAGTTCCTAGACCACTGTGACAAATTAATATGGTATTAGAGCTCATGACGGGACAAAGCTCATATCTCTCAAAAACAAGGTCTTTGACAGATCTTGCATGAAAAATTGAGCAAAGCTCAAAAATTCCAGCACTGCACCAAAATCCAAGGCTTACCACTTAATACCCCAAGTAAGGAAATTGTTGATCAAGCTTGCTTGACCAACTATTCTGGGTGTGATGAAATCCTAAAATGTGCAAGATGTCTGACCTTATGGTGCCCCCTTTTTTTGATTTGTAGGTTTTAACAGATGAAAATAATTCGCTCCAGCAGTTTTAGATGGCTTCTTCAGTAGAACTCTTGACTCTATTCAATTTCCACTCATGGAAAGGAGACATGGAGATTTAGCTACATTCCACAAGACTCTATAGGGTCACTATGGACACTGAAGAAGATCCTGATTCTATGACAAACAAAGCTAGATTATTGAACAAGAAAGATGAAGCATTTAGATTCTTGTGCATCTCTATTTCCCGACATCTTCTTTTCCATCTCTCGGGATTGAAGAATCCAAAGGAAATATGGGACAAATTGGAAACCCTGTATGGAAAATAGGATGATTTGAGAGTATACCATCTTGAGAATGAGTTGATGTCTCTCCATCCTTCCAAATTCGAGAGCTTGAATGATTTTTTCATGAAGTTCAAGCACATTGTCTTACTGTTGAAGCAATGTAAGGTGGAGAAGGAGGATGATCAGCGCATCCTCACCATACTCTCCAAACTTGGAGCTGATTATTCAATTTTTGTATCTGCATTTTGTGTGGGGAATCCCACAACCCCTAGATGGAAAATTCCTTCACTCAATGCCTTCACTCAATGCCTAACAAGTGAACATGATAAGCTTGTCTAGATGGGGATCATCAGATCCTCCCATGATCAAGCTCTCCATGTCTCGGGGCCCAAATATTTGAAGGGTAAAGGAAAATAGCAGAAGAACCCAAAAACCAAATTCAAAGCTCCTAAGCCTAAAGTTAAAAACCAACAGCATGAAGAGTCTTCCAGCTCAAAGAAGAACAAAGGAAAAGGGCATCATGGAAAGGAAAAAGTCAAGTGTTCATACTATGGGAAGAGCTTCCACCTTGAACATGCCTGCATGGAAAAGAAACTTGATGAAGCTACCTCTCTCCTTGAGATAAATCACATCAATCTTCCAAAAGTATTTTACAGGAGAGATCAGCAAGATCAGGAACCACAGCATGAAAGAGTTCATACCCTCATGGAAAGCACTTCGAAGTCCAAATCACTCTTGATAGATTCTGGAGCTTCGAACCACATGATGGATGAAAGAGACTCCTTCTCATATTTGGAGACTGGAAAATCCATTCCCATCCACATGGGAGATGACTCCACCATCATATCCGAAGGACAAGGTACTATTGATCTTGAGCATGGCTATTTTTCAAATGTTCTATATGTACCATCTCTGGCATCAAACCTCCTTAGTGTTTATCAAATGACACATACGGGAGTGCCCAAGAGAGTCTCCTTCATCCTAGATGATGGATAGATCACAGAACTTGCATCTGGGAAACTTGTTGCAAAAGGCCTTGCAAACCATCATGTAAAATCCTATGAGTTCTCCCATTTTGTGGCGGATGCAAAGGCCACCGCATCGCTGACTCATGGAAATGAAGTTAGTATACTGTGGCATGAGAGGTTCGTCTATATGGACTTCAAATACTTGCAATAATTATAGAAAAATTCTATGGTTGAAGGCTTCCCAGTCATCAAAGCTACCACTGGAATTCGCAAGGGCTGTGTTGTTGGAAAGCACCCTGAGCATAAGTTCGATCGAGGGAAGGCAAGCTGAGCATCATGCATCTTGGGACTGATACATTCTGATAGCAGTGGTCCCATACCTATCACATCCATGAATGGATCAAGGTATGTTCTGACTTTCATTGATGATTTTTCCAGGTACACATGGGTCTTCTGTATCAAAAAGAAGTCCGAAGTCTGTGAAAAATTCACTAAATTGAAGGCCTTGATTGAGAATGCATCTGGCCAAAAGATCAAGATCTTGATATATGATAATGGAAAAGAGTATGTCAGTAATGATTTACTGCATATATGTGTTGTCCGCCGATTGCACACCAGTAGCAGAAATCTTCCGAAAGTTGTCTCCGCACTTGAGAAAGTGCGAGAGGTGTGACCTTTGGGGTAAGCACAGAGCTAGGCACTGTCACCTACTCCTAGCTCCTCCATTTAAGCTAACTCCTAACGAAGCCAAGGGGGGTAGTCCCTAACAAATAGTTTTCTATGGCTCAATGTTTAAGTTAATTTTTAGATGTTTCAGATGCGGATGGGTGTTGTTTAGGAGTTATTGTGATTTAAGATGATTAATGTGATGAATTGAGCACAAGACAAGGCAATCCATGTTGCTATCACCAGAATTGAAAGATAGACAAATATTTGAGAACTTCAGAATAGATAAAGAATTCACAAATATGATTTATAATCATACATTCAATGGATAAATGGCCCAGATTATCAACAATGCGTAAAAGATAGGACCAGTGCCTATGGAGTCAACTTATCAGAGATGATTCGAGTGTAAACATGTGAATCCCAAAAGATACCAGTGAATGTTAGGTTTTACAAGTGCTCTTGGTAAGTTTTAAGAGTTTTTACTTGTGATATTCACTTATGGTAGCTGGATGTCCTAACCAGTAATACCTTCAGTGGCTTTGTTCGAAGACATGACGGACCTGTCTAGGTTCAAAGGTAAGTGTTCAATAACTTAACTACCAGTTCCCAGATTAAGTAGCCCGGTACCCACACTTGGAATTTTCCCACATGCCTTAGTATTTATCAAACAACGCCGGTGTGTTGGTTATGGGGAAAATTTATAGTTAAGTTCCTCTTGTGGGGTTTAGAGATCCAATGTCATTTCTGGGTATTCCAATCTAATATTGGTCAGAGCATACTCCGGCAAGGAGGGAAGGGGGTTAATTAATTAAAGGGGTGTGAGTTGTGAATTTTATTAAGTTAAAAACTCTTCAACAGAGAGCGCTCTTGACCTTGTCTTATGACCATCATTCAAGAGACTTAGCTAATCTATATGAAGCTAATGCAAGGATTATGCAAATCTAAAATGTTCTCCGGTAGAGAATGCTCTTGAATTGTGTTTCTGGAAGTTCAAGAGTCTTACTTATGGATTATTAATTGATTAGACAAGCACAAGATGATATTAGTTGCTTAGACTCTCCGATAGAGAGCACTCTTGATCCACCTTATGGTGATATTCAAGAGATTTAAGTAGTTGATTAACTTAGAAAGATAAAAAATTAAACTGAATAATCAACTTAGCAATGATGAATTAACAATTAATGATCTAAGCATGAGATGTAATGAATGATGAAAACTAGCACTAATCAAAGCATGCACACAATACAAGCCTCCCCAAATGGGTGAGGAAGAGAGTGGGGACTTAAAAACCCCACTCAAACAGAGATCTTTTATTAAAATTTATACAATGTGCCTCAAGGAACCTGATCCTTGAAAGGACTTTTCAAATAAAGGTAAAGTAACTCTACAAAAATTATAACCTGTAAAAAGGAGAGTGCCTTGTATTTTTACTTTTGAGATATTTTATTAAACTTGTGAAAAGAGAAAAGGGAAGAAGTTTGGAGAGAGTAAAAAGAACAAAAAGGAAAGAGGGTTGAAACAATAGAATATGAGAAAAGGAAAGCAAAAAAACTAAGCAAGAATCAAAACCAAAGAAAGGGAAGAATAGGGCTTCCAACTAAGAAGCTAAGGGATGAACAAAATTGAGGGAAATGGGGCAGCGGAAGAGGAAATAAGTGGCTATCATAAAAAATGCAAAACAAGGCAGAAAAAGAGGAAATAAGTGGCTGTCATAAAAAATGAAAAATAGGACAGCAAACAAAAAGTAAAAGAAATGTCCAAAAACAAGATTAAAGGAAGCCCAAAAACTAGGGCAAAAAGAGGAAAAAAAGGGAAGTAAGCTAGGGCACACTAGGGCTGTCCAAAAAGAGAAAAAGGGATGGTAAAAATGGTACTGACAGGGAAGCAATGAAGAAGAAATAAAATAAACAAATCAAAGTGACCGGTAGAAAAGGGATTAAGAAGAGGGACAATGGGAAGTTTTTTTGCAGCTTAATTCCTTAGTTTTTTCCAAGTTTTCCCGCTTAACCTGTCATGGAGAGAGAAAAAACCAGCGAGCTATTTACCTGCAAAATGATGGGTTAAACAATAGAATATACTACAAAAATATAGCTAGCATTTGAGAAAAATATATGAACCTTCTGCTGCTTCAAATACAAACTAGATCTAAGAGAAATAACACCTCCTAGATCTAGAAATGGAAGGAAGTAGATGCAAAAGATATACTTTATAGATCAAGATACTACTTGCAAAAAAAATTAAAATAATGAGAAAATTTGACTTTAGGATGAATGGAGAAGATGATAGATCTTGAATCCTTGAAATCACTTTGGATCCCAATGGCATGTAGCTTCTAGGTACATATTCTTTGCTCCAAGAAGAGTAGATGCAACTTAGCTCAGCCTCATACTTGGTACAATGAAGTGATCTGCAAAACAATCTTATACACTTGGCAACATGGGGGTTAAAACATCTATTATTTACCAATCAAATCTCAAAAGCATGAAATATAGCTGAATAAAACAATGCTCTTTGAGGGTTTTGAAAGCAAATGAAATAAACATGTGACTTGAAGCTACAAATAGCTATTCCTACATGCTTATAGAATCCCTCTAAATCATGTATTAATACCCACACATTATCAAAACTAAATAAACTAGAACAATTTCACCTCATTAGCAAGAACATATGAACCCAGGATCGACAAAGCATGAGCCTCCAAAACCTTTCTTTATTACAAAATAGGTTGCATAAGAGCAACAAGCATTACAATATTTTACCATAGGTTCTTTACATCAATCATCCACCCTGATAGAGCTGAAAGAGCCTCTATTTATATAATGAGAGAGTGTTAAAACCCTAAAACCAAACCTCAAACCCTAACCATCCTGGCCACCAAACTAAGGTCCAAACATAAATCAGAGAACTGGGAGTGAGGGGAGGCCTCCACCCAGGAAATGTTCCCCCACTCCAACCCTAAACACTAAAATCCACCCCCAGATGAGCCCACGCGTGTGGAAGGCACCCTCAGGAGAGAGAGGGGCATGAGCTGCTGAAGGAGGTACCCTGCTGCATGGGAAAGCTACCTGTCAGGTCTGGAAACCTACTTTGTTAGGTCTAAGAAGCCTATTGATGGTGTAAGCTTCAGTATTCACCTTGATCAAATCATCGGACCAATGAGAGCTCTCGATCTCATCTTTAGCTGGAGATGACATGTCTGATAACTGATAATAAATTAATTGCTCTCTAAATGATTACTAAAGCTGAGTTATGATAACTCCAATCATCATAAGTGCTCCATGAGATGTCATTTAGCCTTTTATTTTACTAAATTTGGATTAATTTGGAGAGTTTTATTTTTCTCCAAAATAATCATTTTTTATTAAATTTCATTTCTTTACTCAAAACAGACTTTTTTGAGAAAAAAGGCATTATGTGTCTGATTGTTGATCTGAACGTTGGTTCTATCTGGCTGGCTGATCAAGAATGATTTTTTGCATAAGGTTAGAGCCATCAATCATTGGATTTGGAGTCCATATGACCTACTTACCACAAACGGGTTTTTTCCATTTAATTTATGGAAAAATTAACCCAAAAAACTTAGGAAAAGTAAAAAATTAAAAAAATTAAAAAATATTTTTTCACTGTTCGAAATTTTTTTGTGTCCAGATGACTTAGGACATGACCATGATCTATCTAAATAATGTCTAGTAGGATTATAAAACTCAGTTTGGCTCTAATAACCCCCCAAGGCCCAGAATTCAACATCGGGCATTCCAGCTTTGGAGAAAGCGGGAAAAAACCTTGTCAATTATACTCGGCTGAAGGAAAAGCATAATTGTCAGAGGAAAAAACTCCCTGGAATACCCTATTTGAGATTCTACGTCTCAAGATACCGAACCACACAAAAATATCCTACTAGCACATTTTATTACAAACCCTGCAAGGCCATGGTCAAAATTATTCAAATAAAAAAGTGACTAGCCAATATTGGCTAGGAAAGCAGACATATGAACTGATACACTGGAATCATACTTTGAACAAGTCTATCAATTGGCAGCTCCTCAAGTAACCCAACTATGGTAGAAAAAAGTTGGTAACATCTGGCTCCAACTGTGGGATAGGTACTTGCTTGATCTATTGATCAAAAAGAGTTCTTGAGAATCCAGGAATCTTTGGTACCTGCATGTAAACAGAAGTGTCTTAGTTCCATGTATATGATAAAAATATGCCATGATGTAATACCAAAAAATATTTTTTGCTTTTTCTGAAAATAAAGTACATGGAAATAAACTTCTTCTTTTTCGGAATATATAGAATGAAATATGATACAAATGCTAGTATACAAAAGTAAAAGCTTTAATGCAACATTCTACAAAGTTATGATACATAACAGATGATACAAAAGTAAAGTACATATAAATTCAACAAGGATGTGTTTAGAAAATCCCTGTGATGACCCCTTGGTAATCTTGGAGGTTGTTTCGATAGAAAGGATTCAAGTGTTGGCCATTTATGGGCAGGTTTAAAATTTCTCCATCCATAGTTTTATGGAAAAAAGATTTGGTGCCAGCCATGTTGTGGATGATAAACGAGCGCTTCCAAAGGATGTCCAATTTCCCATGCTTTGCAGGCTTCTCCCTTCTCTTATCCCATAAGAGAACAATATCTCCTATTTGGAAATCTCTCGGCCTAGCTGACTTATCAAAAGTGCCCTTCATACTTTCCTAATGTCTGAGTGACTGATCAAGGGAAGCTCTTCGGGATTCATCCAATTCTATAATCTGGTTTATTCTCTGCTCCATTTCTGCTTATTCTGTGCCATACTCACTTAGCATCCTGAAGATCAGAATCTGGACACTAACCAGAAGGGTGGCTATGAGTCCATACACCAGCTCGAAAGGTGATTTACTAGTTGAGTTCTTCTTAGTAATTCTATCCACCCACACAGAATACTTAATTTTACTATCCCATGATCTCTTATTATCCCCCACATTCTTCTTGAAGATTGACATTAAATTTTTATTGGTGGACTCAGCAAGTCCATTGCCCTATGGGTAATAATCAGATGAGTGGAATAGGATAATGCCATACTTAAAACATAAGTCATTCATTTTTTCAGAACTGAAGGCTTTGGCATTATTGGTTGTTATTTTTAAGGGATTCCTGAATCTAGTGATGATTCTTTCCTCAATGAAGTCTATAACAACCTTCTCAGTGGCAGTCTTAGTGGGTATAGCCTCTACCCACTTGGTGAAGTAATTGGTTGCTGTGAGAATCCAACAAAAACCATTGCTAGAATTATCCTTGAATTTTCCAATAAAATCAAACCCCCATTGCTGAAAAGGGGCAAGGACAACAACCGGAGTAAGGGGAAGAGCTGCCAACTTCCGCTTCCCAGTGAACAGCTGGCACTCTTGGCAACACTTGATATGCTTGTGAGCATCTGCAAAACTGGTTGGCCAATAGTAACCAGCTCTCAATATTTTTTGGGCAATTGTATTTGCTGCATAGTGCCCTCCACAAAATCTTGAGTGAAACTCTGCTAATATCTTCTTAGAATCATGTTCGTTGATGCACCTAAGTATAATACCATCTGGGTTCCTCCAACCCATGCCCTCTTGGGTAAGGCAATACCTAGCGGTCTTAAGTCTCAAAGCCCTACGCTTGTGTCCTTTGAGGTGATCGAGGTAAGTGAGATGGAGGAGAAATAAAATGATGTATGAATACCAATGGTTGTCAAGGTTTTGAAGGGAAGGAGTCATGGTAGGCTGCGGGATATCATTTTTTGCAATCATTTCAATGGATTATTTGTTCTTTTGAGTAAGCATTCTTTCTAGGCCTTGTCCCTTGAGTAATTTAGTATGTTTTATCTCAAGGTCATACTCCTGGATCTTGTATACCCATGTACCCCTTATCCCTAAACAATCCTTTTGAGAAAGGATATCCTTGACCGCAGTGTGAGGAACATATCCGGTAACCTTGGAATACTCGATATAAGTCCTGAAATTTTTTAATGATTTAACTAAGGCATAAGCTTGCTTCTCCATGATGGTATACTTTAGCTCGGAATTTTGCAAGGCTCTACTCATGAATGCTATGGGCTGCTCGAATCCTTCAAATTTCTTTTGAAGCAACACACCTGCAATAGTGTCTTCAGAAGAAAATGAAAAGATAATAAAATCCTTAGTGTAATCTAGGCTGACTAAGAGTGAAGACCTGGTAATGGCATTCTTTATTGAATCAAAGGTTTTCCTTCCTTCATTGGTCCATACAAACTTAGTATTTTTCTTGAGTAAGGCTTGCATGGGTTTCATTAATTCTTCCAAGTTTGGAATGAATCTCCTAATAAAATTGATATGACCATTAAATGACTGAAGGGCTTTAACATTCTTAGGAAGAGGGATCTTTTTTATGGCCTCTATTCTCTCAGGATCAATTTTGACACCATCTTTGTTGATGATATGTCCTAAGAGTTTTCCCTCTTCTATGCCTAACACCGACTTAGCCGGATTCAGAGAAATGCCATACTTCCTACAACGCTCGAAAATCTGCCTGAGATGACCAACATGGCTGGATCTTTCCTTCGAAAATACAGTGATATCATCTTGATAGATCTCAATGACTTTTCCAATCAACTCCTTGAAAGCATAATCCATGGCCCTTTGGAAAGTAGCTCCTGCGTTTAAAAGGCCAAAGGGCATTCTCAGATGCTCAAAAGTGCCCCAAGGAGTTGTGAAGGTGGTCTTATTCCTATCCTCCTCTTGAATGACTACTTGATTATAGCCCAAAAAACCATCCAGCATTGACATCATGCTCGATCCAGTGACCCGTTGGAGGAGGGTCTCCATGTTGGGGAGGGGGTAACTGTCCTTCTGACATGCTATGTTTCGATTCTTGAAATATATACATATTCTTATGCTCCCATTATTCTTCCTTACAACTACTAAGTTAGAGAACCACGTGGAATGTATAGCAGGAGCTATTATTCCTGCTGCTAGCATTTTCTCTAACTCCTTCTTGATGATTGGTGCTAACTTAGGATTTATTTGCCTAAGTTTTTGTCTAAAAGGCTTGAGTTTTTGACATTCTAGCTTTAGGGTAATAGTATGTTGAAATACATATTCCCTATAAGCTTTGAGCTCATCATAAGTAAAGGCAAATACATCCCTATACTCTTTGACCAAGTTTATGAGGCCATTCCTTTCTTTTTCGGAAGTACCTTCTCAAATTTTTATAATTTTGGGTTCTGTTTCTGTCCCAATGTTGATTTCAATGTAATATCTTGGTTTCATCTACTCAACATTGCTTTTTCTTCTGTCATGTCTGTCAAATATGTTTTCTAATGCAACTAGGACCTGTGGGACAGGATTGTTAAACTGGTCACCTTCTCCATAATATTCTTTGTTTTCTTCCTGATCATTTACTTTAAAATTAAGGAATTCATTGACATGATGAATGAATCTCAAAATATTCTCATCATATTTCAAGACCTACCAATGTTCAACATTATCAGGAACATAAGGTCTAAATTTAATCTATAATGGACAATTCCCCTCTAACATCTCATCCGATGGCTTAAGAGTTGATGCTGAAACTGCAAGTCTATCGAGGCACTATTCTGATTTCTAGGGATTGCTTCTAAGTTAAGGGCATCAAATAATTCCATTGTATCCTAGATTTCATTTCTATATTTCTTAAGTCTTTGACACTTACATGCAAACTGACCCTTAACTTGTTGGACAATCAAATCAGAGTCCCCTTTAATATCAAGCAACTTAATCCCCATGTCCTTGGCAATCTCAATGCCCAGTAGAAGTGCCTCATATTCTGCTACATTGTTGGTTGCCTCAAATTATAATCTAAAAGCAAAGTTGAAAAATTTACCATTAGGTGACATAATGACTATCCCAACACCCTTTCCTGCTCTAGAATAGGCTCCATCAAAGTTCATCCTCCGTAATTCATTAAGATTTTCATTTTTTATTTCTTCACCGATAGGCTCTAAGAAAGTGGAGTTAATCTGGTACATCCCTAGTTCACCTGAGTAGTTGACATACTCATTCGATGGATTCCCCAGGTTTTCTACATGATGTCTTCGTTCTTTCTCCATATGTAAATTAACTAATGAGTCTTCTGATGCAGGTACAGTGGCGTAAGTCCAGTCCATTTTCATGGATCCCACAAAAGTTTCACTGAATTTTCTGGATAAGAACATGCCCCATTTATCCGGTACATCTATGATGAGAATATCCATGGTAACATGGATGTCCAGATACTTTGCTAATCTCACATTCTTCCTTTTGATCATACCCTCAACTTTGACGGGTCTAGAATCCATGGAACATACATTTTGGTAAGGGCGAGTGGTTCTAAGGCCAATTTGTTGCATAAAATTATTGGTCATAATATTTGATCCTGATCCTGAATCTAGCATACAGTTGTGCAAGAGAAAATCACCTATCATCAATGACATGTAGAAGGGTGGGTGTTCTTCTTTTCTTGGGTCCCTAGTATGCAAGATTACAGGGGGATCTCCGTAAACATTTTCCTGACTAGGAGGAGGTTGTTCTATAGTGTTGGCAAAAGTTACTTTCTTTGAAGCTTTAGGTTTTTCAAGTGCAATTATTTTTGAGGTAGGAGGGGGATCATTGTTAATTTGAGGCTCAATCATTTTCAACAATTTCTCCTTTTGACCAGGAAGTTTACACAATTCAAGCATGGGAACTGGGACTTTAGATTTTTCTAACCAACTACCTAAATCAAAAGTTAGAGCAACAGAATCTGACTTATCATCTATTTTAGGAGGGATGTTAGAAATTGTTACCTTTGGAGCAGTTTGGGTAGATGGTCCTTCCCTAGGTCTTCTTTGATATGTCATGCCTTTGAAATTTTGAACATTGTTACTATTTGAAGGCATTTCCCCGTAATACTCAGTTAAGTAATCAACCTGTTGATGAAACTGGTTAGCTTGATTCCAACTATCCTTGTGGTCAACATAGATGTCTCCGACATTGTGAATGAATTCAAGCTTGCTTGTAGACATACTAGGACTGCACCCCTCGGGATAACCATGCTCCTGGACATAAGAGGCATAATGGTAGCCAGATTCCTCATGGAAATCTCTGCATGCCCTACAAAACGGTTTGTAAGGTTCAACCAAATTAGTGGCCTCTAGTTGATGAGGAGGCTCTACTCATGGTTGGGATTCTTTCTCTGCTATGTTGGCTTGGTAGGAAAATTCCTAGGAGCAGGATGAGTTTGAGTTCTTTCCATTGTTATTACCCTATTTTAAATTTCCTTTAACTGTGCTAAATGTTTATGTTCTGCCTCCTCCATATTCTTCTTCATCTCCCTTTTCATATCGATCATTTGTTTTTCATAGGCATCCTTCATAGCTGATAAAGGATCCTTGTCCTTAGGCTCACTAATATTCAAAGGGGTGGAAGACCTTGAATAGCCATGAAGGTTAGACTCACCAAATGACTGCATATTCTTATCAATTTTGATAGCCAAACCTTGAGCTAGAAGTAAAGTAGCCAGCTCCTTATCTCTAATTTGGTATTGGATTTTACCACTCAAAGCTTTGATGTAATAGTCCAAAACAGAAGCTGCCGGAGGAGAGTAAGTGGCAGGGATGGAATTTTCTAATTCAGTGAACGTGTTGTTGAATTCGTCTATTGTTTCAGTTTCAGACCTTTTTTATGTTCGTCAAAGCGACTACTAGATGTCTAGGCTCCTTTCTGCTGCCAAACTTTCCAAGGAAAGCAACCTTGAAGTTTGCTAAGATGGTGAAAGAATTGTCCGGAAAATTATCGTACCAATTGCTAGCCTTGCCATCCAAAGAAAAGGAAAACAAGGTCATGTAAACATCTTCATGCCTATCAGTACCCCTGACATGGGCACCACAATGTCTGGTGAAATTCCTAATATGCTGCTCAGCAGAGAGGGAGGCATCAGTGCCATTATATGTTGTAAGCTTGTCGATAGCCTTGTCATGGATATCATGAGGATGACCTGCTATCTGAGCAAAGTTAAGTTGAGTAAAAAACTCACCCATTGGATTAAGGAAATAGTTATTATTTTGCAAATTTTCTAAGTTTTATGGAAATAAAAGACAGATGTCTGAAACAAACTCAAATCCAAGTTTTGCAAGGATCCTGTGAGAAGATAGTTTGTTTAATCTCCTCCTTAAGACCTTTTTGGGATTAGGGATGAAATCAACCAAACCTACCGAGTTTCTTCTAGTATAATACCTTGAGGTGTTAACTGACAATGGAGTCACCAGGTGGACTTAAGTCTAATTTCAGAGAGTGATTACACTAAAAATCTACCAAAAAGGATAAAAAAAGGTAAAAGACTAAAAGAAAGAGAGGTCATCCAGGAAAAAAAATATTTGTCCCTGGCAACGGTGCCAAAAGATGTTGTCCGCTGATTGCACACTAGCAGCAGAAATCTTCCAAAAGTTGTCTCCTCACTTGAGAAAGTGGGAGACGTGTGACCCTGGGGGCAAGCATAGAGCTAGGTACTATCACCTACTCCTAGCTCCTTCGTTTAGGATAACTACTAATGAAGCCAAGGGGGGTAGTCCCTAACAAAGAGTTTTCTATGGCTCAATGTTTAAGTTAATTTTTAGATGTTTTGGATGTGGATGGGTGTTGTTTAGGATTTATTGTGATTTAAGATGATTAATGTGATGAATTGAGCACAAGACAAAGAAGTCCACGTTGCTATCATCGGAATTGAAAGATAGACAAATATTTGAGAACTTTAGAATAGATAAATCATTTGAAGATGAGATTTATAATCAAATATTCGATGGACAAATGGCCCATATTATCAACAATGCGTAAAACATAGGACCAGTGCCTATGGAGTCAACTTATCAGAGATGCTTCGAGTGTAAATATGTGAATCCCAAAATATTCCAGTGAATTTTAGGTTTTACAAGTACTCTTGGTAAGTTTTAAGAGTTTTTACTTGTGATCTTCACTTATGGTAGTGGATGTCCTAACCGGAATTACCTTTAGTGGCTTCGTTCGAAGACATGACAGACCTGTCTGGGGTCAAAGGTAAGTGTTCCATAACTTAACTACCAGTGCCCAGATTAGGTATCACGGTGCCCACGCTTGGAATTTTCCCACATGCCTCAGTATTTATCGAACAACGCCAGTGCGTTGGTTATGGGGATAAGTTTTAGTTAAGTTCCTCTTGTGGGGTTTAGAGATCCAATGCCATTTCTGGGTATTCCGATCTAAGATCGGTCAGAGCATACTCCGGCAAGGAGGGAAGGGGTTTAATTAATTAATGGGGTGTGAGTTGGAAATTTTATTAAGTTAAAAACTCTTCGACAAAGAGCGCTTTTGACCTCGTCTTATGACCATGGTTGAAGAGAATTAGCTAATCTATATGAAGCTAATGTAGGGATTATGCAAATCTAAAATGTTCTCTAGTAGAGAGTGGTCTTGACTTGTGTTTTTGCAAGTTCAAGAGTCTTACTTATGGATTATTAATTGATTAAACAAGCACAAGATGATATTAGTTGCTTAGACTCTCCGATAGAGAGCACTTTTGATCCACCTTATGGTGAGATTCAAGAGATTTAAGTAGTTGATTAACTTAGAAAGATAAACAATTAAACTGAATAATCAACTAAGCAATGATGAATTAACAATTAATGATCCAAGCATGAGATGTAATGAATAATGAAAACTAGCACTAATCAAAGCACGCACACAACACAAGCCTTCCCAAATGGGGGAGGAAGACAGTGGGGACTTAAAAACCCCACTCAGGAAGAGATCTTTTATTAAAATTTATACAATGTGCCTCAAGGAACCTGATCTTTCAAAGGAATTTTCAAATAAAGATAAAGTAACTCTACAAAAGTTATAACCTGTAAAAAGGAGAGTGCCTTGTATTTTTACTTTTGAGATCTTTTATTAAACTTGTGAAAAGGGAAAAGGGAAGAAGTTTGGAGAGAGTAAAAATAACAAAAAGGAAAGAGGGCTGAAACAATAGAAGATGAGAGAAGGAAGGAAAACAAACTAAGCAAGAATCAAAACCAAAGAAAGGGGAGAATAGGGCATCCAACTAAGAAGCTAAGGGATGAACAAAATTGAGGAAAATGGGGCAGCGAAAGAGGAAATAAGTGGCTATCATAAAAAATGGAAAATGGGACAGAAAAAGAGGAAATAAGTGGCTGTCGTAGAAAAGGAAAAACAGGACAGTCAACAAAAAGTAAAAGAAATGGCTAATAACAAGGTTAAAGGAAGCCCAAAAACTAGAGCAAAAAGAGGCAAAAAAGGGAAGAAAGCTAGGGCACATGAGGGCTGTCCAAAAAGAGAAAAAGGGATGGTAAAAAAGGTACTAACAGGGAAGTGATGAAGAAGAGGTAAAATAAACAAAGCAAAGTGACCGGTAGAAAAGGGATTAATAAGAGGGACAATGGGAAGTTTTTGCAGCTTAATTCCTTAGTTTTTTGCAAGTTTTCCTACTTAACCTGTAATGGAGAGAGAAAAAACCAACGAGCTATTTACCTGCAAAATGATGGGTTAAACAATACAATATACTACAAAAATACAGCTAGCATTTGAGCAAAATATATGAACCTTGTGCTGCTTCAAATACCCA
>LPNX010965856.1:526269-582727 GCA_001517045.1 Pseudotsuga menziesii | reverse complement strand
GTTCAACTCCATTTTCAGTCTCTTTTGTGAGTGATTTTGCAAGTTCAATTGATAATTGTTGTGAGTAAAATTGTTCTATCACTGGGTTCAATTTCCACACTTTGGAGGAGGCGGGAGAAAACCTTGTCAATTATACTCAGCTGAAGGCAAAGCATAATTGTCAGGGGAAAAAAACTCCCTAGAATACCCTATTTGAGATTCTACATCTCAAGAGACCAAACCACTCAAAAATATCCTACTAGCACATTTTATTACAAACCCCATGGGGCGATGGTCAAAATTATTCAAGTAAAAAAGTGACAAGCCAATATTGGGTAGACAAGCAGACGGATCAACTGATACACTGGAATCATACTTTGAACAAGTATGTCAACTGGTGCCTCCTTAGGTAACCCAACTATGGTACAAAAAATTTGGTAACAATATGTTCCCAAAGTGGTATTCAGGTCCATCATTCAGTTCCCCACACTCCCCAGCAGAACGGTGTAGCGGAGAGGAAGAATTAGTCTCTCAAGGAGATGACCACCTGTATGTTGGAATCAAAGAAGTTGGCTGCAAATTTTTGGGCTAAAGCCATGCATGCTACAACATATATTAATATCAAAGTGCCACACTCATCTGTGAAAGGGAATACCCCTTTTGAAGCATACTTCAGACACAAGATGAATGTGTCGAATCTGCGGGTGTTTGGGTCCACTTCATGGGCCCGAATTCCAATTTATAAAAGGATGGCTTTGAAACCGCAAAGCATAGAATGTTTATTTATTGGGTATTCCGATGAATCAAAAGGTTTCAAGATACTGGATATCAAAACAAAATAGATCATTATTGAAAGGAGTGTCAAGTTCGATGAGCCTCTTCAGGAGGTGGAACTAGTGAAGTAGAAAACTGTTTAATTTCCTTCCTATTCTACTGAATATTTGGATGATGAAATTGGGGGCGATGACCCTAATTTGGATCCTATTATTTCTGATATCAGTGTACAGAAAAAATGATGTTCTTAATCAGAACTTGAAGTACAAAATCATCTCCCAACATGGGCTCGACAGACACTTTCCTCCGCAGGAGACAACATTGGAAATCTGGATGATCCAAGGGGAACCCAATCTGAATTCCAAAGAGCAGGTATTTCTCTCTCTTGTACTAATTATTTTCTATCTAAATATTTTTATTTAATGATAATTTCAGACCCTAAGTCTTACTACCATACTCAGAAGGATCTGATATGGCAAGTTTCCATGGATGAAGAGATGAATTCTCTTCAGAAAAACACTACTTGGGAGCTAGTTTCTCTTCCTCTAGGAAGGAAATTGGTTCAATCCAAGTGGGTGTTTTAGACTAAGGTTTCTACAGATGGAAGCACATACAAATATAAGGCAAGGGTGGTGGCAAATTTTTTATCCCAAGTCAAAGGTGTGGACTATCATGAGACTTTTGCATCGGTTGCAAAAATGTACTCCATTCGCCTAGTTTTGGCAATTTTAGCATCTAAGCACTATGAATTGCATCATATGGATGTTAAGTCAGAATTTATTCATGCATATCTTCATGAGGAGATATACATGAAGAAGCCTAAGGGCTACATTTCTTATCCATCTTTGGTTTGCAAGATAAAGAAGTCACTATACAAGTTAAAACAGGCCCCAAGAGAGTGGTATTCCAAGATGGATGCCTTTCTTCACTCGCAAAACTTCCAAAGGTGTAAATATGATCCAAATGTGTATATACATAAGTTTGATGGTAATTTGATTATTATTTTTTTATATTTTTATGACTTTCTGATCACAAGTAGCACAGTTTCTTCTATTTCAGTCATCAAAACTGCTCTCCACAATGCATTTGAAATGAGCGATTTGGGGATCTTAAAACAATTTTCGGGGCTCGGAATTGAGAAAAATTCTGATGAGATAATGGTAAAATAGTAAAAATACATATCCTACCTATTATTCAATTTTAACATTGCTGAATGTAGAGCTGCTCCATTCCCTTTCCTTTCAGGGATCAGCCTTGACGAAGGAAAAAGCGCACCTCCCATGGACTGCACTATTTATCGACAGTTGATTGGTAGCTTGTTGTACTTGACTCATTCTCAAAATGATATCTGTTATGCCATGAATTATGTATCAAGATACATGCAGCAGCCCCATCATAGTCCTTGGAAGGTAGCTAAGAGGATCATTCAGTACATTCAGGGAACCAAGACCTACGACATTCACTATGTTGGAGACTCCGAGCTAGAGCTGGTTGGATACACAGATTCCGATTGGGAAGGTTATTATATTGATCAAAAGTATACTTCCAAATATGTCTTCATGTTTGGTGGTGGCACCATTTTCTGGTCTAGCAAAAAGCAATCCGCCATAGCATTGTCTTCAGCACAGGTCGAGTATCGAGGAGTGGTGAATGCTTGCATCCAAGCTGTTTGGTTGCAAGGAATTCTTTAAGAGTTTCATATTGGTAGTGATTTGTCCAATGTCCTCTTTTATGACAATCAAAGTACTATTAATATATCCATAGATCAAGTTATCACGCAGAGGACCAAGCATGTAGAGATACACATGCACTATATCAGAGAGCTAGTGCATCAGGACCATCATTCTGCAATACTACCTAAACGATGAGCATATTGTAGACATATTCACCAAGATATTTTCAGAAAATAAGTTCACTTACCTCCATTCACTGTTGGGGGTTATTTCATTAGTGTGATCCAACTACTTTCAGTGTTTAGCTTGAGGCGGGGGGGTTTCCCAATGGGTTCTCCCTCTTTTCCTCACTTAGTTTATTTTGAGCATTGTTTGATTTTTAGTATTGTACAAGGTGACCTATGTCCTTGTTTTCATGGCCCTAGCATTCTTATGCACTCTGTGTTTTCTACTTCTCCTGAGTATAGCTTAAGGGGGGGTGTTGAAGACATTTACCACCATACACACTCATTTTGGACAATTTTTCCTAGTTAAACCACTATCCTAAGTTTTATTGAATTAATTGACATCAGAGGAGCACTGTATGACATCAACGTGAGCACACCCATGCCTACCTTCAGTCAAGGAGGCCAACTAATCCTTCTCTTTCATTTGGGGAGGCTAACTAGAACACTACGGGGGTGATCTGAGTGTCATAAATGCACTTAATTGATAATTGATGGTTACAATCAGTTAAATAGAGTATCGAAGGTGCCTCCTTTCATTAAATTCATTATTTAATTAATATTTAATGAACTGGATTCAACAGGGGCACCTCCAACCACTTCTTATGGTCAGTTAGACTTCAGTTAACCTCATTGGGGTTCATTGGAGTTATTAATGCGCTACCACTTATTGGTTGGCTTGTAGTGACATGTGTCTGAGCTACTTTAAGTTAGACTCAGTCATTTATTGCACTCTGACTTTAGTTAGGCCTCAGTTGAGTCAATTAGGGTTTTGATTAGTGGTTAACTTGAGTGTTCATTGTGGCTTACATTCAGTTAAGTTAGACTCACTCATTCAATTCAAATGACCTCCTTGGGAATTTGAAATGTCTTGGAATTCATGCATCTAGCATGATCATTGTATTGTATCATCATTCTTTCATTTGATTATATGGAGCGGCTACTTCCATTGAAGCACCATTTTGCCAATTTTATGCATATTTGTCTAAATTCTTTGTGAGACTGTGTTTTCAGTTCCTAGACCACTATGACAAATTAATAATTGGAAAACAAAGTGGGTTATGTAAAGAAAAGTAAACTCAGTTCCAACTATGAAAATAAACCTAATCTAAATCTAAACTACCTAAAGAGAATTTTGAGTTGATTTACAGATTATCCTAAGATATTTGAATAACAAGTATTTTAATCACATTGACAGAAATGAAAATGAGATGATAAAGTCTGTACTTAAATCACAATCTTTTAATGAAAATTAAATGGATGCAACTGAAGATTAAGTCATTCAAGATAACCTGCAGATACGTATGTTAGTTAAAAAACCAACATTTCTTGCTATAAATATTTTATTGTTCAATCACTTGTAGAAATAGATAAAGACAGATAACGAATAAATTCCTTAAATCTTTGTGAATGCATTAATCAGTAACAAAGAAAAATCTAGGTTATGAATGAAAACATTTATAAATTGCAAGTAAATCACAGCATCATCTAGCCATTCGAAACAAGAAAAAATGAGATCCGTTAAAGAAATTCAATCATATCATAGAGAAGAGATATGAAATAATAGTATTGCATTTATTCAAAAATTTTGCAACAAATTACATAAACCTCAAGAAAAATAGAGGTTTTTTTCAGTCTCATGTACCAATCCTTCCTTCTCTAAGAATTCCACGATACATTCGAGAACTACCTCTTAAATAATTATTACAAAGAATGAATTTCCCTCAAAAGGGGACCAAAAAACCTAAACAAAACTAATATCCTAGAAAATCTCTCCATATTTTTCATATGCGTAATAACTCCTCAATATCTGGATAACTTGTGGATTCAATGCCAAGTTTGGCATTGCATTTGTGATCTTCAATTTCATTTTTAGCCATCTTATGTCAAAAATGAATAAATATGTGGATTTTCTCTTCAACTGCAAATGGATGTTTAATCAACCAATCCACATCATCTATACCAACATGATCAAGCTTCTTGATCTTCTCTTCTGCCTCATCTCTCCTCTGTTCAACTTGTTCAATCATCAACCCTAGTGGGCATGCTTTCTCAATGAGGACCATTGCAGGAAAAGATAATTCATCCATGAGATTGTCTGTAGCATACCACCTTCTGCTACAAATAGTATGTGCCTTCTTTATAGCTTTAGCGATCATTTCGTCTAGATCTTCCCAGGCTCTTAAGATAGTAATGATTCTCTTAAACTGGAAGTTAGTGAAAATGATGACATTGTCTAGCTTATCTTTCATATCCCTTTTCCAGTCTGTAACTTCATCATAATATTTTTAAGCTTGTTTCCTTTTTTCAACCAAATCTTCTAAAACAACAGACATCTTATCAAAATTCACATGAGTCTCAAAAATGTTATCCAAAGTTTTAAACAACTCACTGACTAATTCATAATTCTCCCTATCAGTCTGAAGAGCTAGCTCCCTGAATTCCTCCTGAGATAACTTAGAAAATGAAGATGAAGTTGCACGTGTAGTTGCATATTCATACTATTTTTCCAACAAAGCTAGCTTCTGTACCAAAGTAGCATTGCTAGTCTTTTCTCTTTGTAACTCCTCATGAAGAGAAACATTCCTCACTTGTAATTCATGATACCTATCCTCATGTTGTCTTTTTACCTGTTCCAACTCCTCCTTCAATCTGACAATTTCTTACTTATGCTTATTGAATTCCCTATTTAGAGTATTGACAACATCAAGGTTAGCACCTGTAAAAGCCCCTAGAAGAGATGTAGCATCTGTAGCATCCAATTGTGGATCACCTGATCATTGGGTCCACACAATTTCATTTCAAAGGGATGGATCCACATTAATCCAATCTCTAATTCTCTTTTTCCCTCTTTTCACCATTGATTTATCATATTTTCTGTAATGACACTCCCCCAAAGATATTACAAAATATTCATTGAATGCATCTCTCAATTGACCAATGGGGTGTACATTAACACCTGTGGATATCAAAGAGGAGGTATGAATCATGGTATGAGAAGATATGGGCATAGTCATATGAGAAGTGAGTGAAGTGGGAGTACTGCTTTGGGTAGCAATTACTTCAGGGGTTGAAGGATTATCTGAAATAGAAGTTTCAATCAATCAAACCTGCATAGTAGTAACTCGCAGTGACGATGGTGAAAGTACTGAGGCTTTTTTGTGAACAGGAGATAATACTAAACTAAAATAAGAAATATGCAGTGGAACTTTAAAAACTATAGGTTTAGTGGATGATGGATGGGAATTTGTAAAGAAACAGGTGTAGTAGAAAGGGATAAACATGTGGCATCTTGATATAGCCGAGATATCAGAGGTGTCATGGTAGAACCAGTAGGTAAGGAAGATAAGGCTTGAAGGGATGAAAGAAGGAAAGAAAAAGATGATGGAGAAGGCTGAGAAGAAGGTTGTGATTGTGGGAGATCTGATGAATACCTCTCACTGCTACCATTAAACATATTTGTAAACTCATGTAAGCCATTACCATTTCCATCTTCCATAGTGACAGGCACAGGGGAAATCCTTTCATCTTTCTCTTCTAAATTAGTCAAATCAATACTAGAAGCATATATCAATGAAACTTGAACCTTCAATTTTTTGAGTGGCTTCTCCTCAATCTAGGTCTATTCAAATTGATATTTCTCAACAAAAGTAGTCACTTGAGTAGCTTCAGTTGGTTGAGAAGTTGTAATTTCTTGAGTGTCCAATTCCGAATTCATCCTGCTCAGCTTCTGTTTAGTCTGCTACGAAGTATGTAAATAGGATTTAACTTGTAGATCAACAGATGCCTATGGGATTTCTTCCATGGGACTTTTCCCTTTATCTGTAGCTAAACTGGTTTCTATGGATGTGTTTTTTGCTGCATGAGCCTCCTTTGCTTCTCTTTCTTTCACCATATTTTATTGAATGTCTAATTCCATAGCCCTATAGTGTTGAACCCTGTCCCTGATTTCCTTTTGATACAATAGGATTTGGCTCTATTCTTCTTTACTTTTATTCCTTCCTAAAACCTCAAAGAAAGTATCAGCTCCCTAATAGATGGAGTCATCTAGGACTTCTTCATGAGCATACCCTATTTTGAAGTGATTCTGCTTAAGGTGAACATCAACAATACCCTTGGCATCATGCTGTCTCTTACTGGAAAAACCCATCTTAATTGATACTATATGATCACTGAGATATGATGCCCAGGTGGAGGTTGGTATGCTCAAGGATCCAAGGGTTTGAGGAAACTTAGGCAAGACTTTCCTTTTAGGCGCTACACACTTCTTATATATCCCTTCGGTGACCGTCTAAAATTATATTTATTTAAGGACCAACCTAACAGGCACGACCTTTGGTAGCATATGAGTAGCATTTCTTCCATAGACCCTAATGGACACAACTGATTCACTGACATACCAATCCCTCATTGTGGCTATAAGGTTTTTAGCTTTAGGGGAGAAAGCAGGAGCTTCCTTGTTCAATATTAGGAAATAGACTCAGGAAAGGAAACTCTCACAAATGTCATAAAATATGTTTACATAGTTGGTGTACCATAGATCCGCATGATAAATGTGCACAGGTAGGGCTAGCAGTACCCAGATCCATCCCAAATTTGGATAATGGAACTCAATGCAAAAGATGTCAACTATGTAGGCAGAGAAAAAGAAACTGGGTTTCTTCCTTGCGGTAGCTTTATAAAATTCTTGTATGGATGTTTTGAGTTCCAAAGACAGAATTGAATCCCATGGGAGGGATTATCTTGTGGTTATAACATGATGGGAAATCGGATCCCATTCTTCCTTGAAGTAAGAACAGTTAGGGAGACCATAGAGCCTACAAAACATCGCTACAAGTAGGGAATAGAGCTCCTTAAACCATTGAATTGGGTAGAGGTCATCCTTCCTGTGAGAAAATGTTCATAGCTCAGCCATCCAAGACTTCAACATTTGGTCAAAATTAAACCTGGACTTAGCAGCTTTAACAAAATCAGCATTAAGGAGTTTCCTAAAAGGCTTGAGGGCATAAATTTTTACAAAAGTTTCAGAATAGAAATTGGCAAGAAGAAATCCTGTGCGATTATTAAAAGAATGATATTTTGGCTTAGAATGATTAACAATCCATCTGACCACGTCATTGTAAGGGAGAATAGTAGGTCTTGGAGAAATCATGTGGATGCCATAATCCCTAATTCTTTCGTAAATGGGTTGGTCATCCTGAAAGTCTAAAAGGTCATTGTTGTCAAAGATAGAATAGATTCGGAACCAATCCAACTGGTAGGTCTCACTAACTTGACGACTGGTATTATATAAGAAGCCAAAATTTAGGTCTTTGTTGAGCATATATTTCTACAGGTTTTTGCACCAGGTGATCCGAGGAGTTTTTGAGGTCTACATGTTCTGTTGGCCTCATAAACCAGAAATTAAAAATAATTTATACTGGAACAATAGTAAATAATTCAAATTAGGAAAGAGAACTCGAAAACTAACCTGTAACCAGAGCGAATAATGGAAAAGTTGCTTGGTAAAACCTCAAAGTAAATTCACACAGCGCAGCAAATTACAGTGGTAAAAAATGGTAAAGAAATCGTCAACAAGCCCAACATTTATAAAATTCATGGGAGATAATTAAGATCATAGGATGAGGATATGGTCGATGGTTAGGATTAGAATTAGCGGGATGCGGGCTTAAATCTCAAAATTCAAATTTTATTAATCGTTCTGTAACCTGCATTCCACATTTGAGGGATGCAGGGTGCAGAATCGTAAAACAACAAAACTTTATTCAAACCTTTACACAGCCCACATTCTGCACTTTGAGGGATGCAAGTTGCGAAAACACGCAAACCAAACGACATATCAAATGACACCTTGCACCCCGCATCCCGCATTTGTGGGATGCGGGTTGACCAAAGCATATTTTTCAAAAAAATCTCCTGCATCCTGCATCCCACATTTCGCATTTGCAAGATGTCGGGTGTAGGATGAGGAAGCTTAAAACATATGACTACAAAATGACACATTCCACAACTTGCAGGTTGCAGGTTGTAGAATCACAAAACAATCCCAAACAAAACTAGCTTTTCGCATCTTAAAAACACACAAATCAAGCATGGATTTTTAGGAATTTTGGTTAAGTTAGAAAATTCCAGTAGTCAAGAAAAATGTAATAGAAGCTAAGAAATGGACAAAGGATTCTACTAAGTTACCTTTGTATGTGTAATTGGGCACCCTTGTGAGAATAAAACGGGATATGTTGTACCTACAACAATAACATTATTATATATGTATACATATTCTAGTGGGAAAATTGATATGTACACACACACACACACACACACACACACACATATATATTGATCTACATCATTATGGGTATACATAACATTATTATATATGTATTGTAGTGAGAATATATATAGATAGATAGATAGATAGATAGATAGATAGATAGATTTATATATCATTAACATAGGTATACATATTGAATTATACATGGGGAGCTTTAAGATTAAGTGTTACTAAAAGCATGCCTTGCAATTTCTCAATGGAGAGAATCATGGTAGTTGTCTTCCTGTTAAGAAAAAAGTGTAGGCAAACTCTTATGCCATGTGTCTCTTTGGAAAACCCAAGGATTATTATTTAAAGAGGTTACCAATCTTGGAAAAGGGGGACGCGTTTGGGGAAAAGGCAGGCAATTCTCCTCGGGAAGGAAAAATCCTTGGTAAGGGACATTGCTGAATAGAGGAACGTTTGCAAGGGTATACGCTAGCATTTTTATTGATTGTAAGATTTTGCTTATAATTTTCTGGTGCGTTAATTTATAACCCAACTTGGCATGTGTTGAACTAAATCTATATTTTGGGTTTTGAATCACCACACTTTTATTTTAAAACCAGATCCATATTGTATGGGGTTTCAAATCACTAAAATTACAAATCCGTAGTGTATGATATATCTATGCATGTTCAATTGAAAACGTAGCTAAGTTATTGATTTGCAATCACAGTGTGTTTTTGTTTGTTGAACCAGATTCGTATTTGTGAGAACCTCCCTGAATTAATTTGAAAACGATGTGCATATTTACTTGTATAACCGTATCCATGTATTCATGAGAACCTATACTTTTGCTTGCATCCATTGTTTATATGATTTAAAGAACTGATCGATGAAATCCCTGGTTTTTTGGAATGACGAACCAATCCACAATTTGTTTGGAATCACTAGGTTTTTAGACTGATGAACTGATCCATGATTTGTTTGGAATCACTGGGTTTTTAGACTGACAAACCAATCCACGATTTGTGTGGAATCCATAGGATTTTGGAGTGACGAACCTCATCCATGATTTCATTGGAATCGTTAGGTATTTTGGAATGACGAACCTCATCCATGATTTGATTGGAATCGCTGGGTATTTCATACTGACGAACCTCATCCATGATTTGTTTGTGTTCTGGATTTGATGAAACCATTCTGTGAGAGCCTCCTTGTTTTGTTTGAATTCATTGTTCCTTTCAATTGAAAACAAGATCTGTCTTATGAAATTTTATGTGGTTTGTGAATTGGGATCACTCTATCTTTTCGGTGGGAACCAGATCCGTATTTTTTCTTAGGTCAAAAACTATGATCTAATTTTTTGTGTCTTGACTTAGTTCAAATTACTAATAGATCTAAACCTTGCATGATATATCTGAACTTGTGCCAGTTTCTAATAACGGTTCCAAGCTTGTATTTAGAAAAATTTATTTTATACATTTTTAACTGATGGATCTGAAACTTCAGGATAGATTTGAACTTGTGATAGTTTCCAATCATTGTTTCAATCTTGCATTTTGTTTCGATTATCGACTCAGCAATACTAGGTTTCATTTTGGATTTCCATTATAGATGTGGAAAATAGCCTACAAATTTGTTTAATCATTTGACTGCATTTTGTTTTTTTATCAATCCAGCGATACTGGGTGGCATGTTGGATTTCCATGCATAAATTATATGAATATCTTTTAATTCTTGCCAGGAGATAATCCTTGACAACATTTTTTATAGAACTAGGTGTTAACACCTGACTGCGTTCGACTTATGATTGTAGATCCAAGATTTAGTCTCCATCTTTGTTGTCCATGGTATAGATCCCATACTTATATGTATTACAAATTATATTGTAAATATTGAAATCGTATGCATAGCTTAGAATGGTAGGGCCTAAATCCATAGATCCACTATTTACATTTACATAAATATATGTGTGTGTGTGTGTGTGTGTGTGTTTGTGTGTGATTTACAAAGTATAGTCCCAATGTCTCTATTGTAAGTATCGAAACAACTATGTATTGTTTGAAATACTAGAGTTAAATATATATAGATCTGTTGATGTATTTGTAAGTTCAAAATGTAATCGCTTGTATATTTCATGTATTGTAACCCAATGTTTATTCCAGGAAGTGTTTGTAATATAATTGAGTCATGTCATGCCCCGATGTTCCTATCGAGAGTTTCTATAATGTGAACAAGTCATGTCAAGTCCTTCTGGGTAACCCTCCTATTGATCAAGGGTTAAAGTCCCCACAATTGTGGGGCCCTAGGGTTATTAGAATATCCCATAGAAGTCGACCCTAGGTGAGTTATTGTAAGTTGGGGAAATAGTCCCCACCATTGTGTTAAGAATAACCCTCCTTGTTGGTCGAAGGGGCAAAGTCCCCACAAGTTGTGGAGAACTAGGGTTATTAGACTCTCCTAGAGATGTCAGCTCTAGTAAGTAATTGTGAAGTGAGGCCAACATGTCGTAGTGGACATTAAGTGAAAACAAGAATATAAATAGAGAGTGAGCCTCTCTATTTATCAAACACACACTCACTCATTGGGGCGCATGAGTGAGAGAGACGTTGTTGGGATAAGAGAGAGACTACTACTGTCTGGAGATCATCTTTATGTTTTCTAGTTTTTCTTTTGGTGTTGATTCTATCTCTGAGGAAGTTGCAGGTTTTTCTCCTTTATGGTTTCCAAAAGGAAAATATTTGTGTTCATTTCCTCTTGTGTTTTATTGTTGTGCATTTTATTCTCTCAGTTAAAGATCCTAAGATCATAATGCTATCTTTAATGATGAAAATCTAACATGGTATCAGAGCTAACCTAAGAAGAAGACATTATGTAGCTGCAGAAGCTAGGGATTCTTACTTTTTGGGTCTCTCTCCATAATCCATCAACAAAAGTATGCTAGGCTTACTCTCCATTGAAGGGCACATCTTTCTGTCGAAGCAGAATTCGATTCCGAGCATTTTCAGTTTTTGATGTAGGAAATTAGGGCTTCTTAGAGAAGAGGATTTTTTGAGTGAGCTTGGCATATGATTTCTCTCCTCATCAAAATCGAATTTTAGATACCTGGGTAGAGAATTTTTGTTGGGTGAAACTCTAGGAAAGTCAAACCCTAGTTTGACCCCGAGCTAGAAAAACACTAAAATACTAAAACTGATAAGTTTTGGTAGATTCGCTATATCTCGAGATTGGAGAAGTCTTGAGAGTGAAAATTTTTAAAGGTTGAATATAAAATCCTGATTTACATTTTTTCCAAAATTCAGCCTCATATTCGTTATATTCTAGGAGATATGATCCCTCCAAGTTAGGGTTCCATCCTCTTCCAGGATTCATCCCTAAACAGGACACATGGGGAGAATTGCTATATCTCAGGCTACAAAGGTCCAAATAAAATTTATAAAGATGTTCCAGAGAGGGAACAAAATTTAGTATTGGTGGTCCAAGTTTCATACCCAAAATATGAAATAGTGACACATGGAAGTCCGTACAACGTCGCTATGTTAAACAGTCTTGAAACAGGTCACCCTGGGAAAACGATCATAAGTCCCAATTGGTGAAACCAATTTTGATGAAACCTATGGTTTTGGAATAGGGGTAGGTGAGGATACTTTAGTACAAAGTTTTAGACACAGAGGTGTAGCAATTTCAGAGAGACTGCATAAACAGTAGCAGGAATTTCTGCAGAAAAAATTGGAAAACTAGGGCTTCCTGTTCCGGGAGCTTCCCTCTGCTGTTTTTAGAAAAGGAGTACATTGGATAGCTCACTTTGAAGATATGTATATTTCTATCCAATCAGATCTAAAAGATTCCAAGTTTTTAAAATTAGAGTTTCTCTGACAAACCCTAGATCATCCAGCTCCGGAACCAGGACGGACACCTGAAATTAGTAAGATCTAATCTTTTGCTCTTTTCATTTGAGGTTCTCATTTCAAAGTGATCTATCACATCAGCTTGATGCAAAGATTTTTGAAGTTGAAAACTTCCAAGCATGGAAGTATATGATCTCTCTAAAGAAAATGAATTAGACACCTACATAAGAAGAGAGGTTCCAGTTCCAGAGGGAGATGAGGCGAAAAGAATTACACAAGAAGAACTTGGTCAAGGCCAAGAAGATCATTGCTAATTCAATCATGGATCACCTTATACCACAAGTGTCTTCCCTAAAGACACCAAAATATATGGTTTATTCCTTAACCAAGATATTTGAAGGGGAGAACATAAATTGGAATATGACCTTAAGAAACTAGTTGAAGAATGTGAAGATCCAGAATGCAGAGATCATAGAGTCATACTTTACAAGGGTCGCTCAAATCAAAGAAAAACTTATAGAAATAGAAGAAGAAGTGGAGAATGCATAAGTGGTGATAGCCACATTTAATGGCCTCTCAAGATCATGGGATTCATTCATTTGATGAATGTGTTCCAGAAGGAAGTGATTACTTTTAGTAGACTCTAGGAAGAAGAAGAAGCTCGACTCATAAGAAGAGAAGAGAAGATGGGAGAAACTGAAGATCAAGCTCTCACCATCCAAAAAAGATACCTCAAGCGATGAGGAATATGAAGAACTCAACTCTTGAAGAACCTATTATCCATCATATCATTTGGATAAGAAACGATGCTACGATGAATGAAGAAGATGATGAAGCTGAAGGATCAAGAAGGAGTCTACCCACAAAACAAATAAAGATAAGTATTCAATTGGCATTTCATGATATTGTTTTGTTATGCATTTGTTTATATTCAGTTGATGTATTATGCATGGTAGAATGTTTGCATTAATGATAGTATACTACTAATACACGTGTGATGGGTAAGTAGTTCATGGTGCTATAGAACTCTCCATTGCTTCTTATCTAGAATGAAACCTCTTTGTTGACATATTGGATTAGTGCACAATTTCAATGTTGTCCTGGTAGAGATGGAAGGAATCTAGAAAGTTTCTGTGAGTTATGGATAAATGTTGTATTGGATAAAATAGTTGCATAATCATATATCTTGATGCAAAAGAATTTTTCATTATGAATATACCTTATGAAATGTTTCTAAACATACAACTAATGCATTTTACTTGTACGAAATATCACGTACAATCACCTACAAGAAAAGAAGGATGAGACTTGTTCCAAAGAACAAGTGATGACAGTTCAAGATGAATAATAATATGACGAATGCAGTGACATCATTGATACAGAAGCTTCCAGCCATGAAGAAGTAACCAAGAAGAAAGGGAAGACTAGTTCAAGAAGAATGATGTCTAGGATGTCATATCGATACATAGAGGGAAGTTTGTAGTTCCATCATGCAGTAGATGGAAACATCGTGGGATACAAGGCAATATTCGTAGCACAAGGCTTCTCATGAAAAGAAGGCGTAGACTATGAAGAGATATTTGCAGCCAGTGTGAGTTGAAACACTTACATGATGAGATTGATGAATATCTTAACCTGTACTACAAGGTTGAAGATGAAATTCTATAACTAGATGGATACATAGAATATTAGTAGCATAGGAAGATACTTGTCAGTCCGGTACAGAATAATGTTTCAGTGCATAGAGTACGAAAAATAGAGGGAGTATGATGCTCTGCTTCACAGGGAGTGACTACAGAATATCCTGAGGTTCGACATGGTACAACACGATGGACAAATTACTGATGAATCTAGGATTTACTGAGAGTAAAGAGGATTCCAACCTTTGCTTCAAGGTTGAAGGAAGAAGACCAATGATGCTCATGTTATATGTCAATGACTTGTTCCTGACAGAAAAGAGGAACTCATTAAATTTGCAAGAAGGAGACTTGCTGCCGAGTTGGAGATAAAGGACTTGGAGATGATGCACTACGTTCTAGGCATGGAGGTGTGGATAAGGGAAGTATGAAGTAGAGATCCCGAAGAGGTTTAGGATGATGGACTGCAAGGCCATGACCACACCTATGGCATCCAAACTGAAGCTATTGAGTGTTGCTTGATCAGGGTCGGTTGATGCCATGATGTATCGTCAAATGATTTATTCCTTGATGTACCTAATGAATATGCGACCACATACTTGCTTTGATGATTCAAAATCATGCAGTGAGGTACCTAAAGGGTACAGTTGATTATGGGATCAAGTATGAGGTGGATCAGAAGATTAACTTGGAGGGTTATGAGGATTCATATTGGGTAGGCAGTGCCATTGATAGGAAGAACACTTAGAGGTGATACTTCCGTATGGGATCAAGTGTGATCTCCTAGTTTGGAAGGATGGAGTTCTATATGGCGTTGAGTACAACTGAGGAAAAAGATGTCGCCACTTGCTATTTGGGAGGTAGTTTGTTTCTTTTGAAAACTACAAATTGATTTGGTTGATCTGACTTGCATTTCTGTATGATGTAGAGAGAAGAAGTGATCCAGATCAAGATCTCTCGAAAGAGGGATTTCTACCATAGCTGATGAGACAAGTTGTCTGAGCATAAATATTGGCGAAGCTTGTAGGTTTCTCAGACATAAACGGTCTTGTAGGTTGTCCTCGGATGTAATCGGTCCTGGTGAAGATCGTAGGTTATCCTTGGATGTAATCAGACCTGATGTGATTCTATGTTAGAAATGGCCAAAGTGAAGTTTGAGTACTTCAGGGAGAAGCTTGGTGTTATCTAGATCGAGGTTCCCTACAAGGGGAAATGATGAGACCTAGAGACATTCTGACATGGTTAGAGGCTTAGGTTCCTTCCATGTTTAGATGTAAGGGTTGAGCCATTCTGTCATGGTGAGAGGATTGGTTCCTTCCATGTCAGATATGAGTGCTGAGCCATTCTGATATGACTGTATGATTGGTTCCTACATGATCAGATATAAGGGATGTTTCCATTCTCTGAATGAAGGCACCTGGTAAGTTACTAGGAACCCTCAGTATGGAACTGAGATCCTTTCTGACGAGTCAAGGTCAGATGTAAGTGCAGTGCCTTTCCACAGATGGTAGTAGGTGTGTCCTACCAGGCTGGTGGATGTGAGTGCTGTGCCTTTTCACAGATGATAGTAGTTGTGTCCTATCATGCTGGTTAATGTAAGTGCTGTGCCTCTTTTACGAGTCAAGGTCAAATGTAAGTGTAGTTCCTTTCCACATATGATAGTAGTTGTGTCTTATCATGCTGGTCTATGTGAGTACTATGCCTTTTCACAGATGATAGTAGTTGGGTCCTATCATGCTGGTGAATGTAAGTGCTGCACCTTTTTGACATGGTGTTGGATGTGTTCCTCTCATGGTCAGATGTGAGTGTTGTCCATTCTAACTTAGGGTCAGATATAAGCGCTGAAGAAGGCCTACAAGGAGGCTAGGCCTACAACTAGCATGAAAAAGGGTTGGCTCTGTAGAACTTCGTATGACAAGAAGAATCATGAGATAACACCTATGATGATGACCCAGTGATGATCCAGATCAAGTGAAGATCCATATCCAGTGATGATGTCTTCATGATGATCTAGATCAAGTGATGATCCAGATCCAGTAGTGATGATCCAAATTAAGTGATGATCCAGATCCAGTGATGATGTCCCCATGATGATCTAGATCCAATGATGATCCAGATCTAGTGATGATCCAGATCGAGTGATGATCCAAATCCAGTGATGATGTCCCCATGATGATCCAGATCCAGTGATGATGATCCAGATCTAGTGATGATCCAGATCCAAGATGAAGATGACTTGAAGATGAAGATGACGCGATGATCTATTTGATATAGAGAAGAAGACCAGTGCTGACAAATTGTGTTGAGAGAATACCTTCCTAGTTAAGAGGGAGTGTTGATGTATTTGTAACTTTGAAATGTATTCACTTGTATATTTCATGTATTGTACCTTGATGTTTATTCCGAGAAGTTTTTGTAATGTAATTGAGTCATGTCATGCCCCAATGTTTCGATCGGGAGTTTCTATAATGCAAACAAGTCATGTCAAGTCATTGTGGGTAACCCTCCTATTGATCAAGGGTTAAAGTCCCCACTGTTGTGGGGCCCTAGGGTTATTATACTATCCCAGAGAGGTCGAGCCTAGGTGGGTTATTGTAAGTTGGGGAAATAGTCCCCACCATTGTGTTAATGATAACCTTCCTTTTTGGTCGGACAGGAAAAGTCCCCACAAGTTGTGGGGCACTAGGGTTAGTAGACTCTCCTAGAGATGTCGACTCTAGTAAGTAATTGTTAAGTGAGGCTGACATGTTGGAGTGGAAATTAAGTGAACGAAAGAATATAAATAGAGAGTGGGCCTCTCTATTTATCACACACACACTCACTCATTGGGGTGCATAAGTGAGAGAGAAGTTGCTGGGACAAGAGAGTTACTACCGCTGTTGGGAGATCATCTTTATGTTTTCAGGTTTTGCTTTTGGTGCTGATTCTATCTCTGAGGAAGTTGCAGGGTTTTCTCCTTTATGGTTTCCTCGAGGAAAATCTTTGTGTTCATTGTCTCTTGTGTTTTATTGTTGTGCATGTTATTCTCTCAGTTAAAGATCCTAAGATCATAATGCTAGCTTGAATGATAAAAATCTAACAAGATCCAATGCCAAGAACGCAGTTGGGAAATAGCTTAGAAATCCTCTCGGAGAGAGAGTCTATAAGAAAAAAAGAAAAAAAGTTTGGAAACCATGATGTTGCAGATTGTAACTCTTTCAGCTCATTAAATATTATATGATGTGACAGTTTTATGGATGTAACCCATGGATTGGGTGAACCATGTATATTGGTCTCACTCTTATGTGCTCATGATGTATTTTATTTTATGTGCTCTTGATGTGTTCTATCTTATGTGCTCTTCATTTGATTATCTCATGTGCTCTGGATATATTCAATCTTATGTGCTCTTGATGTATTTAACATATATTCTTATCATAAAGATGGTGTAAATTGTAAAATGATGAGTCCAAAGGAATGTTATTTTCTTGATGTTTATATTATGTCAAATAGCCTAATGTGGGGCGAAAAATAGAGTTTGATTAAGGTATTTTCCTAATATGTTAATTATTATAGAAAGATGAATCTTAGGAAGGATTGAAATGGCTGACTTTATTACAATGGAATTATGTTATTTCGGTGATAGAAAGTTTCCTCTTAATGACCAAACACCCTTCCAATTATTAATTTACAATGATATTTAATTTTATCACGCAAAAATCGTTAGTGTAGTTGTATCGAAGATATAAGTTGTCTTTTGTAAGAGGAATTTTTTTTTATTGACTTGGGTATGTTACAAATGGTATGAGAGATGTAGTGACAACACCTAGGCTTATTTGGGCTCAGAGTGAAGCTAGAAAGAAGGAAGATGGTTAAACCTAACCAATCAAATGATTTTGTTTGTCGATGCATGGAAATGATGGACGGGGGAAATAATCTATCTGAGTGGGCCTTGAAAGAGGTGAATAATAGGATAAAGAAAAGAAATATCATGTCAAATGTATGTTATTACATTATTGGTAGATTAAAACCAAAAGTGTGCGAGTAATTCTTTCATATTTTCTTAAAGGTTATGTTTATGTTTACACACTCAAAATGGGAGCTTGGACTATAATATTTTACTCCTAATTCATTAACGAGGAAATATAGTCATTTCTTAGAATTGCCTCTAGCAATAAATATATATTTATATATGGAAATTATAGACTCATACTAACATATAGCTTTTAAACATAGGGCACCAAATAGATGGGTAATGAGCTATGGGTGCCTTAGGAAAAGAAAATGCATAGGTTCCTAGAAATAAATGTTAAAATATATATAAAGGCATAAATGGTAATAATAATTACTAGGAAATAATGGAAGTTATGTTTCTACTCTTATTTATGAAGAGGATTGGATATTGTAAAATATTTACAAAGTGTCCCAAACCCTAAGTATTGGGTAATGTAGAAATCATCACTTCTTGAGGAAAACTTGAAGACACCATTCATATGTAAAGAAGGTTGTAAGTATGTAAAGGTTAGGATTATCATCAGATTTGGTTCAAAACTTGTAATATCTCTCTTGTATACCCATCAATATTTTGTAATTTTGAATGTTTATTATACTTGTTTTCTAGTGAGGGGCTCAAGGCCAAGGTCCCATAAGTAAAACCTTTTAATTTAGGTGATTAAATCCCTAAGTTTTGGAATTAGGATATTTAATACATTGACGTAGCTTAACGATGGGAAACTAAATTCACTAGGGGATAAGGGTAAAAGATGAGTGAATCCTTGCAGAATCCAAGGAATATAACTTGAATTCATCTCGAAATTCATGAAATGCCAAACAAAAGGCCAATTACAAAATCCTCACCCTTAGAATTAAATTCTTTAGTAAGTAGATACATGCTCTTTGGTTGGACATTGAACGTTGCAAGACAACTCCTTATTGGATTAATTGTGAGTGAAATCTACCATTACGAACTTTTTGACAACCCATTAAGCAAATAATGATAAATAAACTTATTATCGATAGAAAAAAGAGGATNTTAACATATATATATATATATATATATATATATATATATATATATATATAGGGAATAATTTAATGAGATATTTGATTTGTCAATAGATAATATAAAAATTTAAGGAACCATCTCATACTTTAGTTAAATAATCTTTAAAGGAGAATAATTCATCTTTAAATAATTAATCCTTAAGGGTGGATAAATTCATTGCTTAAATGGTTAATGATTATGGGAGAAACATTTAAGGTTGTGGTTGATAAAACATTACTTTAAAAACTATAAGGCACTCTCTGAAATACAAAATCTATTTAGAGATAGATGTGGTTGTGGGATGAAAAAATGTTGTTTTAGTACCAAATGCGATGGAGAAGAAGGAGGGGAGAGCTACAACAGTATTAAAGGAACGAAAGACAAAGGAAAAGGGGGAAATTTTTTATGGGGGAAATGGGATTCAAGATTCTTACAAGCAATAGCTATTCGCATATCATTCAAAGTGTACACAACCAGATCAGAATTCTCATATGAATTTGGTAATTAATCCGCTAATTCTTTTTTTAGATGAGTTTATGACATAGATCTGGAAAAACGTAGCGATTAATAATAGTTGAATTCCTTGCAATGCATTCTTTTATTAGATAAGTTTATGACAAAGATATAGAAAATGCGGCTATTAAGGATAGTGGAATTCTTACAATTCTATGCAAAAACTTCTAACTCAATGTATTGGTTACAATCCTCATAGATCGAATGGATAAACAGATCCATTCTTTATGTTATCCTCTGTGGGTTGTTTGTAATTCGTTGAACATAGAATTTATAAGCCGATACATTTTTATATGATCCTCAATTGATTCATTTAGAACCGTTATAGATCGAATGGATAAACAAATCTATTCTTTATGTTATCCTCTGCAGGTTATTTTGTAATCGCTAAACATCGAATTGCTAAGCCGATCCATTTTTATATGATCCTCAATTTATTCATTTATAATCAATATAGATCGAATGGATAAACATATCCATTGTTTATGTTATCCTTTGTAGGTTGTTTTGTAATTGTTGAACATAGAATTGCTAAGCCAATCCATTTTTATATGATCCTTAATTGATTGGTTTAGAATCGTTATAGATCGAATGGATAAACAAATCCATTGTTTATGATATCCTCTGCAGGTTGTTTTGTAATCGTTGAATATGGAATTTCTAAGCCGATCCATTTTGATATGATCCTAAATTGTATTGTTTAGAATCATTATAGATCGAATGGAACCTACACTTTGGTATTAAAAACCATATCCATATTGTATGATTTAACTCCATGTATTAACACTATAATTTTGTATTAAATCCAGATCCCCATTACATGATCCCCTATGTGCTTGATATGGGATTACAATGTGATCTGAACCAATTATGATCCTCTTTGTGTTAGATCTCCATTTGGTTTAACACAAAGATGTATTATGTGTAACCCTCTACCTTGTTATATAGATCCAAATTTAGTAAATACGATGGGTGTCAATACGACTTAGATCATAATTTGTTTGGACATGAAATTATATATATTATATATGTAATCGATAACCCTTTGCCTGTGTTTTATGGATCCTTTTAGTTGTATTCAAAGTATGTTCCTTTGTCTCCATGTTGTTTATACCCTTGTATACGTTGAAATTTATCCAAGGTATGTGCTAGCATTGGTATACAGTTCTGGACAACTGTAGATCGGATTTAAGATATATACACAAGCTAGCATTGTAGGTATTAAAACTGCCTATATTCAGTCGATATGAATTTTATGTGAGCCGGTGTTTTATTTTTAATAAGTTTTGAATATGAATTTCATTGCATACATTCGTATAGACCCAATGTATGTTGTTTGGGTTTGTCTGGCTATGTGTCGGGATAGTAATAACTTTATGGATTCATGATTAATCCTACTTGCTTTAAAATATGTTCATTAGAACAAAATCATAGGAATGTATAAATAACAATAGTGTTTCAATAGCTTAGAAATACAATATGAGAGGGAGTCTATGAGATGTAATAGAAAGAAAGTATGGAAACAAAGTTGTTGCGAGTTGTAACATTTTATTTCAATAAATATAACATGATGTGTTAGTTTGGTGGATGTAAGCCATGGATTGGGTGAACCACGTACATTGGTCTTGCTCTTACGTGCTCTTGATATACTCTCGATCTTATGTGCTCTTGATGTACTCTTTATTTTACATGTTCTTGAAGTATTTTCATCTTATGTTCCTTTGATGATTCTATTTATGTACTTCATTCTCTTGATAATAATCATGAAAATTGTTGACTGTGGGTTGTCTTAAATACAAAAGAAGATCATTTATTGGATGGTTATAATATTTTAAGTAATCTAAAATGGAATAAAATCTAGAGTTGTTGATTAAGGTTTTTGTGTAATGTATTAAGTAGTATAACAATGTAAATCATAGGAAGGATTGCAATAGTAGACTTTAATACAATGAACTTATGGTATTCTGAATATAGCAATTTGTCTCATATTGACTAACACGTTTTGGTGGTTTATTTACATTCAAATTATTTTTTTATATTGTTATCACTCACAAGTCCTAAGGGTATTCGTTCGAAGGTTTAAGTGGCCTTTCAAAAGATAAAAGAAAAATACTTCTTATTTTACTAATTTTGGTATGTTACAAATGGTATCACAGCCAAGGTGACATGACTTGGGCCTATTTTGGATCAATATGAAGATAGAAAGCAGGAAGATGGTTAAAACTAACCAATCAAATGATTTATTTTTTGGATGCATGGAAATGATGGACGAGAGAAATAAGTTATCCGAGTGGGCCTTCAAAGATTGAAAGACGCAACTAGGAGGATAAAGAAAATAAAATATCATGGCAAAGGTATGTTATCACATTATCGGCATATTAAAACAAAAAGTGTGCTAGTAATTCTTTCATCTTGTCTTAAAGGCTATGTTTATGTTTACACACTCAAATGGGAGGTTGGACTATAAATTTTACTTCTGATACATTAAGGAAAAATTATAGTCATTTTCTTAGAATTTCCTCTAGCGATATATATATATATATATATATATATATATATATATGATAGACTCATACTAACTGAGACCTTTTAAACATACGGCACCAAATAGATGGGTAATGAACTATGGGTTCCTTAGGAAAAGAAAATGCATCGGTTGCTAGAAATAAATGTTAAAAGCTATATGAAGGCATAAATGGTAATAATTATTACTAGGAAATACTGGAAGCCATGTGTTTACTATGCTTTATGAAAATTTTGGATGTCGTAAAATATTTGCAAAGAGTCCCAAAACCCTAAGTATTGGGAAATGTAGAAATCATCACTTCTTGAGGAAAAATTAGAAGACACCCTTCATTTGTAAAGAAGGTTGTAGGCATGAGAATGTTAGGCTTATTGAAATTTTTTGTTTAGAACTAATCGTTCAATGTATTGTTAATAAAAAAGCTCTTACACACAGACTATAAGTTAAAGGGAAGTCTAAATTAAAAGCTCACTTTAGGCCAAACCTAAATGCCCAATTGTTACAACTAGAAGTAGAGAGGGAAACCTAGAAAAATAATACCCCTTAGGGTATTGGTGTATTCCATGTAATGTGTGATAACACAAGTGTAGTATCTAATACTGAAGTTAGAGGATTGGAAAAATTACTTAAAGTATAGGGATGTACTCTTTTATGATTTTGTTCTTGTGTTAAAAGGTGAGTTAGGTTACATGATTGTCACCTTAGAAATTATTCATAAGTAAATAATGAGATCTAATATTTTGAATCATAATACATCCCATCATGTTAAAAAAAATTGTATATTTCAAAACATGTTGGTTACAAGTGTGTTGCACCAATGTTGAAATTCTTGTGAAAAAGAGTGGGTTGATTTAGGAGAAATAGTATTCTAAACATACGGTTACCTTTAATGAACATTATCCATTACTGTTTCTAAAAAGGTTTTAACACGTGTGTATTTGTAGCTTGCGTCACCTTGTTAAAAGGGGGTTTCAAAGAGTATTTTGTTTCCTCTAAAGACACTAATAGGAAAATAGAACTATATATCACTTGAGATTTCTACGTCTCTAGGTTACCACTCATTATTGTTATATAGAATTGGAATGTCCCTTCACTCGTAACTATCCAAAGACAAATGAATAAATATGTTTAATTTCTATTAGTATTTGAAAATTATTAGTGAATGAACTTTGTATAATGTTATGTACTAGCATTGAATTATTATGCCATGAACACTACCAATCGAAATTGACTGTTAGTTACAAAATTCACTAGCTTAAATAATAGAGTTAAAACCACTCAAGAATGAGTGATGCTTTACTTTTTATCTTATTATAATTGTTGAATTTTGAAGTTTTTATGAACCAAGGATTGATTGTGGATTATTCTATTTATGTATTGAAATTGCACGGTTTTTACCATGATTAGGACCATTGTCATGATCAATGTGCAACATGGATTAAAAATTCACTTGTGTAAGTTGAGCTCAATCGCTCCAAAAATGAGTGATGATTTATTTCTGTGATTGGTTACAGGATTGTATGAATAATGAATGATGGTATAGGTACAAATAATTATAGATTATGTTGATGATTTAATATATGGAATTATTGTTTATCGATGGGAGATGATTATATTACAACTAACTATGAAGTTGTAAATAGTTCACGGAATGAGGCAATGATAGTGATAATCACGTTAAGCACCAAAGTGTGTGTGTCACAAATAGCTGCTATGGGAGCACAATAGTGTTAGGAAAATAATTTATGTGTGAGAACATTGGTGTTAGGCAAAGGAAGTGGAAAAAATTGATGATCCAACTCTACCTTTCTAAAGTAACTTTTGAAGGACTCAAGTAGGAGGTTGGGTGGAAAATAAATTCCTAGACTCAAGCAAGGAGTCTTGAGGGGGATCATGAAAGATTCTGTGATATCAATGGCAAGAACTAGGCACAAAACTTGACATCTAGAAGACAGGAAATTGTTTGATGCCTATGAGGAGAAAACTTTTGACTAACAATCAAAAGGGAGAGTAACCTCAAATATAGCCCATAAGTCCACACTGAAATTGGTAAAAGACGTCCTCCCAAAAGATGAGTAGATATGGATTACTTATGAATCAATTACATTATGGAAAAATACTTATGTATTATGATGATAAAAATACAAATAACGGCTAGAATATGTTGCATAAATTGCAATTTTTATGTTGCAAAAGGATCCATTGTTTATGTTTATGTTTACGAGAATTATAAAATTATGACATGTTTTACTGAATAAATTTTGGGTAGACCCGATCTTGTTATAGGAAACTACAGGTATTGAACAATAGTGACCTACAAAAATCAGGAAGATGATACAATAAAAGATGACTCAACAAAGGAAGGAAATTTTGTTGAAAAACAAGAACACTAAGGATAGTGTTATTTTTAAGGGGGAAAGGATGTAATATGCCTCTTGTATAACCCTAAATATTTTGTAATTTTGAATGTTTATTATACGTGTTTCTGGTGAGGGGATCAAGTATAAGGTCCCACCAGTAAAACCTTCTAAGTTAGGTGATTAATTCCATAAGTTGTGGACTTAGGAGACTTAAGACATTGACACAACTTAACAACAAAAAACTGAATCCACTAGGGGATAAGAGTAAAAGATGATTGAAGCCTTGGATAATGCAGGGAATATAACCTCGATTCATCTCAGTATTCATGGTATGCCAAAGGAAAGGCCAATTACAAAATCCTCACCATTATAAAGTATTTAGTAAGTAGATAAACGCTCTTTGGTTTTCCATTGAGTGTTGCAAGTCAACTCCTTACTAGATTAATTGTGAGTGAAATCTACCATTACGAACTTACAACAACCCATTAAGCCAATAATGATAAATAAACTTATTATCGATAGCAAAAAGAGGATATTAACATAAAGGAAGAAATTTCCCTCTTTATATATATACACACACGAAATACTTTAATGAGACATTTCATTTGTCAATAGATAATATAAACATCTAAGGAACCATCTCATAGTTTAGTTAAATAATCTTTAAATAATTAATCCTTAAAGGTGAATAAATTCATTGCTTAATGGTTAATGATTATGGGAGCAACCTTTAAGGTTGTGATTGATAAAACATTACTTAAAAAAATATAAGGTGCTCTCTAAAATACCAAAACTATTTAGACAGAGATGTCGTTGTGGAATGAAACAAGGTTATTTTAGTACCACATGCATTGGAGGAGAAGGAGGGGAGAGCTACAACAGTATTAAAGAAAGGAAACGCAAAGGAAATGGGGGGAAAAAGTTTTGGGAAAAATGGGATTCGAGTTTCTTACTGGTGGTAGCTATTCTCATAGCAGTCGAAGTGTACACAACCAGATCATAATTCTCATATAAATTTGGTTATTTGTGCTAATTCTTTTATTAGATGAGTTTATGATATAGATCTGGAAAAATGTAGCTATTAATGATAGTTGAATTCCTTGCAATGCATTATTTTATTAGATGATTTTATGATAAATATCAGGAAAACGTAGCTATTAAGGATAGTGGAATTCTGGCAATGCTATGGAAACACTGCTAACTCAATGTATTGGTTAGAATCATTATAGATTGAATGGATAAACATATCCGTTCTTTAGGCTATCCTCTGTGTATTGTTTTTTATTTCGTTAAAAATGAAATTTATAATCCAGGTCCATTTTTATACGATCCTCAATTGATTCATTTAGAATTGTTATAGATCGAATGGATAGAAGATCCATTCTTTACGTTATCCTCTACTGGTTGTTTTGTAATCACCGAACATAGAACTGCTAAGCCGATCCATTTTTATATGATCTTCGATTGATTCATTTAGAATAGTTATAGATCAAATGGATAAACATATCCATTCTTTAAGTTATCCTCTATGGGTTGTTTGTAATTCGCTAAACATAGAATTGCTAAGGCGATCCATTTTTATATGATCCTCGATTGATTCATTGAGAATCATTACAGATCGAATGGATACACATATCCATTCTTTATGCTATCCTTTGTGGGTTGTTTTGTAATTGATGAACATAGAACTGCTAAGCTGGTCCATTTTTATATGAGACTCAATTGATTCATTTAGAACCGTTATAGATCAAATGGATAAACAGATCCATTGTTTATGTTATCGTCTGCGGGATTTTTGTAATTGTTGAACATTGAATTTCTAAGCCGATCCATTTTTATATGATCCTCAATTAATTAATTTAGAATCGTTATAGATTGAATGGATAAACAAATCCATTCTTTATGTTATCCTCTACGGGTTGTTTTGTAATTGTTGAACATAGAATTGCTAAGCCGATCCATTTTGATACGATTGTCAATTGTGTTTTTTAGAATCGTTAAAAATCAAATGGATAAACAGATCCATTCTTTATGTTATCTTATGCATATTGGTTGGAAGCTACACTTTGGTATTAAAAACCATATTCATATTATATGATTTAACCTCGCATATTAACGCTATAATTTCGTATTAAAGCCAGATCCCCATTACATGATCCTCTGTGTGATTGAGATGGGATTACGATGTGATCAAAACGAGTTATGGTCCTCTTTGTGTTAGATCTACGTTTGGTTTGACACAAAGATTTATTATGTTTAACCCTCTACCTAGTTATATAGATCTGAATCTAGTAAATAGGATGGGTGTCAATACGACTTAGATCATAATCTGTTTGGACATGAAATTATATATACTATATATGTAATCGATAACCCTTTGGATTTGTTTTATGGATCCTTTTAGTTGTATTCGAAGTGTGTTCCTTTGTCTCCATGTTTTTTGGACCCTTGTATACGTTGAAATTGATCGAAGGTATGTGTTAGCATTAGTATACAATTCTGGTCAGCTGTAGGTCGGACTTGAGACATATAAATAAGCTAGAATTATAGGTATTAAAAACTATCTATATTGAGTCTATTTTAATTTCATGTAAGCTGTTGTTTTATTTTTAATAAGTTTTGGATATTTATTTCATTGCATACATTCGTATAGACCCAATGTATGTTGATTGGGTATGTCGAGCTATGTGTCAGGATATCAATGAATTTATGGATTCATGATTAATCCTAGCTTGCTTTAAAAGGTGTTCATTAGAACAAAATGATAGGAATATATAAATAACAATAGTGTTTCAATAGCTTAGAAATACACTCTGAGAGGGAGTCTATGAGATATAATAGAAAGAAAGTATGGAAACAAAGATGTTGCGGGTTGTAACCTTTTATTTGGATAAATATTACATGATGTGATAGTTTGGTGGATGTAACCCATGGATTGGGTGAACCACGTATATTGGTCTCACTCTTATGTTCTCTTGATATACTCTCGATCATATGTGCTCTTGATGTACTCTTTATTTTAAGTGCTCTTGAATTATTTTCATCTTATGTTCCTTTGATGATTATATTTATGTACTTCATTCTCTTGATAATAATGATGAAAATTGTTGAGTGTGGGTCGTCTTAAATACAAAAGAATGTCATTTATTGGATGGTTATAATATGTTATATAATCTAAAATGGAATCAAATCTAGAGTTGTTGATTAATGTCTTTGTGTAATGTATTAAGTAGTATAACAATGTAAATTGTATGAAGGATTGCAAAAGTAGACATTAATACAGTGAACTTATGGTATTCTGGATATAGCAAGTTGTCTCATATTGACTAACACCTTTCAGTGATTGATTTACATTGCAATTATAGTTTTATATTGCTATCACTCACAAGTCCTAAGGGTAGTTGTTCAAAGGTTTAAAGGGCCTTTCAAAAGATCAAAGAAAAATACTTTTTATTTTACTGATTTGGGTATGTTACAAAACTGATTATTGATTGTTCAATGTATTGTTAAGAACAATTCTTACACACATAATGTAATTTAAAGAGAAGTATACATTTAAAAGATGACTTTAGGCCAAACCTAAATGCTAAATTGTTACCAGTGAAAGTAGAGTGGGTAACATAGCAAAACAGTACTCCTTGGGGTATTTGTGTATTCCTTGTCATGTGTGATAACACAAATATAGTATCTAATACTGATATTAGAGGATTTGGAATATTGAGTAAAGTATCAATGTGTGCTATTTTATGATTATTCCCTTGTGCTAAAAGGTGAGTTAGGTTAACACCTTAGAAAAATTATGTACTCGTATGTACGTAACGAGATCTAATATATTCAATCACAATACATCACATCATGTTGAAACATTATTGGCTATTTGAAACATGTTGGTTATAGGTGTGTTGCACCAATGTTGAAATTCTTGTGAAAAAGAGTGGGTTGATTTAAGAGAAATAGTATTCTAAACCTACAGTTACCTGTAATGAACATTATCCATTATTATTTTCTAACAAAAGTTTTAACATGTGTGTATTCATAGCTCGCGTCTCCTTGTTAAAAGGGGGTTTTACTCAAAGTACAAGAGTCCCATCGAAGAGTATATTGTTTCCTCTAAATAGACTAATATGCAAATAGAACTATATACCACTTGGGGATTTCTACGTATCTAGCTTACCACTCATTAATATTGTGTAGAATTGGAATGTCCCGTCACTCTTAACTATCCAATGACAAATGAGTAAAGATGTTTAGTTTCTATTAATACTTGGAAATGATAAGTGAATGAACGTTGCATAATGTCATGTACTAACATTGCAAGATTGTTCCACGAACACCACCAATCAAAATTGTCTGTTAGTTACAAAATTCATTAGCTTAAATAATAGAGTTAAATCACTCAAGAATGAGTGATGTTTTTCCTTTTATCTTATTCTAATTGTCGAGTTTCGAGGTTTTTATGAACCAAGGATTAACTGTAGATTACGTTATTTATGTACTAACATTATAGGGTTTTACCATAATTATGACCGTTGTCATGATCAACATACAACATGGACTATAAATTCACTTGTGTAAATAAATTGAGCTCATATGCCCAAAAAAGAGTAAGGAGTTATTTTTGGATGGTTTACACGATTATATGAATCACAAATGATGGTAGAGTTACAAATCATTACAACTCATGAAATGTTGATGATTAAATTGATGAAATTATTATTTATCAATAGGTGATGATTATAACAACTAACCGCGAAGTTGATTCACAAAACAGGGAAATGGCAGTGAAATCATGTTAAGCACCAAAGTTTGTGTGTCACAAATAGTGAAAAGTTGTAATTAATAGTAAATACAAACAAGGAAAATAAATGTTGTGGGGGCACAATGGTGTTAGGAAAATAATTTCTATGTGAGCACATTTGTGTTAGGAGAAGAAAGTAGAAAAAATTGATGATCTAACTCTACCTTGCTTTTCTTGGATTCAAGTAGGAGGCTGGGTGGAAAAGGAATTTCTGGACTCAAAGTTATGTCAAATAGATGATATTAACTTGTGAATGAAAGAAAATTTTACCTCGGGTTGAGGACTAGTTAAGTATCCAAATATTGGACATAAAGACGAGTAAATATGAATTACTTATGAATCAATTACATTACTATGTAGTATGATGATAAAAATACAAATAAATAGTAGAAGATGTTCCCTAAATTGCAATTCTGGTGTTGTAAAAAGGACCCATTGTTTATGTTTTAAGTTGAATTATAAAATTATTCCATGTTTTACTAATTAAATTTTGGGGTAGTGCCGACCTTTTTACATAAAAATACAGGTCATGAACAATAGCAACCTGCGAAGATCAAGAAAGTCAAAGAAGATCAGAACAGAGAAGACAGAGCAAGCAAAGATGACTCATGAGAGGAAGGAAATTTGTTGAAACACAAAAACACTCACGATAGTGTTATTTTTAAGGGGGAAAGGATCTAATATCCCTCTTTTACACCCTAAATTTCTGGTAGTTATGAATGTATATTATACTTATTTTCGGTGAGGAGCTTATGGCCAAGGCCCCACTAGAAAAACCCTGTAATTTAGATGAGTTAAGTCCCTAAGTGGTAGACCTAGGAGACTTACGACATTGACACAAATTAATGATGGACAACTGAAAACACTAAGGGGAAGGGTAAAAAATGAGGGAAACCTTGGGGATATAATAAAAATAACTGGGGTCATCATGGTTTCGATGAGGATGGAGGTTAAAAACCCTGACCTTAGACTTAAATTCACGAACAGTTTTTACACACTCATCAATTCCCCACATAATTAAAATGTTGATCTATCCTTATTTGTATAAATAAGATGACACCTTTTGTTGTGAACCTAGGATCCTAAGTGCTTGAGCGCTTACTCTCGCCTCACAATAATCAAGTTATTGAAAGATAAAAAGAAATGTTATATATATACAACTTTAAGAACATGTATAGGTATATGTAAAGGAACTATTACTATGTATATATATACATATTATACATATTGTAGTGAAAAAATTGATATGTATATAGATATATTGATATACATATATATTGGAGATAAATCTCATCATTATGGGCATACATAAAATTATTATATATCTATTGTAGCAATAAAATTGATATATGTAGATATATATATGATTAACATAGGTATACATATTGAACTATACATGAGGAACTTTAAGATTAAGCATTAGTGAAAGCATGCCTTGCGATTTCTCAATGGAGATAATCATGGCAGTGTTCTCCTTGTTAAGAAAAAAGAGGGTAAACTCTTCCGCCATGTGTCTCTTTGGAAAACCCAAGGGTTATTATTTAAACGGGTTACCATCCCAGGAAAATGGGGACGATTTTGGGGGAAAAGGAAAGAGATTCTCCTAGGGAAGGAAAAAACTTTGGTAAGGGAGGTTGCTGAATAGAGGAATGTTTGCAAGGGTATACTTCGGAATTTTTATTCGTTGCAAGATTTTTCTTATAATTTTCCAGTGCGTTAAAGTATAATCCAACTCAGCATGCGATTTGACATGGTATGTGTTGAACTAACTCCGTGTTTTGGGTTTTGAATCGCCACACTTTTATTCTAAAACCAAGTCCATATTGTATGGGGCTTGGAATCATTGATATTCCATATCCATAGTGTATGATATATCTCTATGTGTTGAATTGGAAACATAGATAAGTTATTGATTTGCAATCACGATGTATTTTTGTTTCTAGAACCATATTCGTATTTGTGAGAACCTCTTCGAATTGCTTTGAAAACGTTGTGCATATTTACTTGTAGAACCCGATCCGTGTATTTGTGAGAACCTCTACTTTTGGTTGCAGCCTCTGTGTATATGATTTGAAGAACCGATCCACGATTTGTTTAGACTCGCTCGGTTTTTGGACTAACTAACCAATCCACAATTTGCTTGGAATCACTGGGTTTTTTTACTGACAAACTGATCCACAATTTGTTTGGAATCGTTGGGTTTTTAGACTGACAAACTGATCCACGATTTGCGTGGAATCCCTAGGTTTTGGACTGACAGAGCTCACCCATGATTTGATTGGAATCGTTGGGTAGTTTGGACTAATGAACCTCATCCACGATTTGATTGAAATCACTGTGTATTTTGGAATGACGAACCTCATCCACGATTTGTTTGAAAATTTGTGTTTTGGATTTGATGAAACCATTCTGTGAGAGCCTCTTTGTTTTGCTTGAAGTCACTGTCCCTTTGAATTGAAAACCAGATCCGTCTTATGATATTTTCTATGGTTTGTGAATTGGTATAACTCTAGCTTTCCGATAGGAACCAGATCAGTATTTTTTCTTAGGTCAAAAACTGCAATCTGATTGCTTGTGTCTTGACTCCATTTGAATTGCTGATAGATCTGAACCTTGCATGATAGATCTGAATTTGCGCCATTTTCTAATTGTGGTTGCAATATTGTATTTGGAATAAGTTATTTTATACATTTTTAATTGATCGATGTGAACCTCCACGATAGATCTTAACCTGTGAATGTTTCCAATCGTTGTTTCAATCCTACGTTTTGTTACAATTATCAACTCAGCAATACTGGGTTTCAATTTGTATTTTCCTTACAGATCTCAAAAATAGCCTACGAAATTGTTTAATCATTTGACTGCATTTTTTTTTAGTATCAATCTAGCGATACAGGGTGGCATGTTTTATTTCCTTGCATAAATTATATGGATACGTTTTAATTCTCACCAGGAGCTAATCCTTGACAACGTTTTTTATAGAACTAGGTGTTAACACCTAACTGCGTTGGGCTTATGATTCTAGATCCAGGAGTTAGTCTCTGTTTGCGTTGTCCAGGGTACATATCCCATACTTATACGTATTACAAATTATATTCTAAATATTGAAATCATATGCATAGCTTAGAATGGTAGGCTCTTAACCCATAGATCTGTTGTTTATATTTACATAAAAATATATATATACATGCGATTTACAAAGTATAGTCCGAATGTCTCTATTGTAAGTATCAAAATGGCTATGTATTGTCTGAAATAGTAGATTTGAATATATATAGATACCATGCCAAGAAGATAATTGGGAAATAGCTTAGAAATACTCTCGTAGAGAGAGCCTATGAGAATAACATAAAAAAAAAAGTATGGTAGTGATTATGGTGCGGATTGTAATTTTTTTAGCTAGTTAAATATTATATGATGTGACTGTTTTGTGGACGTAACCCATGGATTGGGTGAACCATGTACATTGGTCTCGCACTTATGTGCTCATGATGTATTTTATTTTATGTGCTCTTGATGTGTTCTATCTTATGTGCTCTTGATATAATTATCTCATGTGCTCTGGATGTATTTGATCTTATGTGCTCTCGATTTATTTAACGTATGTTTTGATGATAATGATGGTGTAAATTGTCGAATGATGATTCCATTGAAGGAAAATTATTTTGTTGATGTTTATATTATGTCAGAGAGCCTAATGTGGGGTAAAAGCTAGAGTTTGATTAAGTTCTTTTCCTAATATGTTAATTATTATAGAAAGATAAATCTTAGGAAGGATTGAAATGGCCAACTTTATTACAATGGACTTATGTTATTTTGATGATAACAAGTTTCCTCTTCATGACGAAACACCCTTCCAGTTATTAATTTACAATGTGGTTTAGTTTTGTCACTCAAAAGTCATAACGGTAGTTGTATTGAAGGTATAAGTTGTATTTTGCATGAGGAATTTTTATTTATTGACTTGGGTATGTTACCAGACGTTTAATAAAACTGTATGATAAAAATGAAGAAGTAGATAAAGTCTCAAATTTTATATTTATAGGATGTGATCTTGTAGATTTTGATGAGGTTGTTAAAAAGGATGCTTGAATAAAAACAATGGATGAAGAAACTGATGCTATAGAAAGAAATAATACTTGGGATCTTATAGATATGTGTGATAATAAAAATTGTATTGGTGTCAAATGGATTTATAAGGCTAAGTTAAATGATGATGGTGATGTTGAAAAATACAAAGAAATACTTGTATCCCAAGCGTTTAGTCAACAACCTGGAATTGCTTATAATGAGACTTTTGCACCTGTAGCCAGACTTGATACTGTACGGATGGTATTATCTATTGTTGCTCATAATAAATGGTATGTACGTCAAATGGATGTAATGTATGCATTTTTTAATGTATCTTTAGAAAAATAGGTTTATGTGAGACAACCTTCTGGATATGAAGTAGATGGTCAAGAAGACAAGGTCTACAGATTAAATAAATCATTGTATGGATTGAAGCAGGCACTCAGAGTATCGTACAACAAGATTGATGAATACTTGAATAGTCAAGGATTCAGGAGAAGTCCAAGTGAGACAACATTGTATACAAAGGTAAACAAGAAGGTAAAATACTGATTATTTTCTTATATGTGGATGATTTGATCTTCACTAGAGATCTTTTAGTGGATTAGTTTAAGAAAGCCATGAAAAAAAAAATTGAGATGACTGCTTTAGGAATGACGAAATATATTCTTGGTATTGAAGCTATAACTCAATTCGAAGATGGTATTTTAATTAGTCAAACTAAGTATGCAAATGATGTAATGAAAATATTGAAAATGCTGAATTGTAAGCCATATGTAACTCCAATTGCAACTGGAACAAAACTCAGTAAGGAGGATCATGGGTTAAAATTTGATACAACGTTGTATAAGAGATCCGTAGGAAGTCTCATGTACTTAACTGGAACAAGACCTAATATAATATTTGTAGTAAGTTTGATTTCAAGATTTATGGAGTCTCCAAAGAATACCCACTGGCAAGCTCGAAACAAGATTCTAAGATATATTGTTGGAACAACAAATTTTTGTATCCAGTATACATAAAATTCAAATTTTAAGCTGATTGGATATTGTGATAGTGATTTTGCAGGTTCTATAGATGATAGAAAGAGTACATTCAGATATGTATTCAGTTTTGGATCAGGATCTATCACATTGTATTAAAAGAAGCAACCCATAGTCACATTATCCTCTGTTGAGGAAGAGTATGTTGCAGCAACAGTAGCTGCATGCCAAACTGTGTGGATGAGAAAACCTATTTTTGAGCTACAACATGAACAAGATGAACCAACTCAATTTTTTGTGACAATAAATCAACCATTGCACTATTAATAAATCATGTCTTTCATAAAAGAAGTAAGCATATTGATACAAGGTATCATTTTATTCAAAAATTGATAAAAAACAATTAAATCAATATGGAATTTTGCAGATCAGAAAATCATTCTCCATACTTATTTACAAAACCTTCGAGAAAAGAGTTGTTTGAGATTCATAGGAAAAACATTGGGTTTTGTAAGTTGTAACAGAGATCTAGTGTTACAAAGTTTTTATTTTTGGGTGTAGTAATTAAGGGGGAGAATGTAGGAAGAAATTAATTATTCCACCGTTGGCCGTCAGAATTTTCAAGAGCCGATCAATTAATCCACCACCCTGATTGGATTCCCATTGAAACTGTGAAGATCCAACATCGCTTAGATCACTAAGCGATGGAATTTCGAAGAGGAAACACCACCAAGAATTGTAAGGGCTGAAACTCTGAAGAGCCGCCACCCTGCCACACGGCCTTATTAAAAAATATAGACACCTGATTATTTAAATTTTGAAAAGCCATTTTGCATGAACAAGATCTGGATAGCAAGCACATATCATTTTCTGAAAAGACAACAGAGTTTCTCTAACACATTGTAACAGTTTAATAGAACAATGAGAAATAATGTTTGTATTACAAAGGGTCAATTAGCACTTAATGGTCGACTTAGTTGAAACTCTGTAAATACTTATTTTGTAAATGTTAGTGATATACAACACATATAGTGAAATACAGAGAAATATATTCAGAGTTGAAACTCAGATATTTTATTGTGTATTTTTTTTTATACTCTGTTTTTTGAGTTTGAAAACTCATATTTATTTTTGAAGATAGTTTGTTGAGAAATCAGAGTATGTTTAAGTATAAATGTTTTAATTTGTTTTATTGTTGAAAGAGACTATTTTTGAAGATAGTTTGTTGAGAAAAGAGAGTATGTTTTAGGTTTCATCTCCCTCATAATCGCCACCAAGGGCTTTGAGACAGAGGACGCACTCGAGGATGCTGACCCGACTTCCATTCTGACAAACCAAATCTCTTTCTCATTACGACTTCCATTCTGACAAACCAAATCTCTTTGTCACTCATCAGACAACAGCAGAGCTCCTGTAGTTGCCCGTTTATAACCTCGCAGATAATGCTGAAGTAGCATCCATCCCTTCTCGTCCACTATATACAATCATTACCGCAGTTTATAACCTCGGAGATAATGCTGAAGTAGCATCCATCCCTTCTCGTCCACTATATACAATCATTACTAGGGACTTTGTAAACACTTCTTGTGGTTCTGTTGTTATCCTTGACTTATTGTTACTATAGCTACGTTACTCATATGAGAATATAATCGAGAATCCATGCCAAAAATAGAACAAAGCATAACAAATGCATAGTATTGAATGTGAATGAACATAAAGTAAAGCATTCAACTTAGTAACAAAAATTATGACGTTTAGGAAGTGAAAACTTCGATTCCCTATCAACATGTGTTTTTCCTTCGACACTGATGTACAATTGTGAACGGAGAAAAAATGGTTCTACTTCCACCTGGATGAAAACACTAGTCATAATCTGAAATCTTCACCTTAAGTCAAAGTCATTAACTTTTATCAATTTATTTTTCATGTTTTGTGTTTGTTTTCATTTCTTTTTAAATGTCCACTCTCTGGAATCAATTTTTCAAATTATTTGTGTAACTTATTCAACTAGCACCCCAAATAATTAGTTTAAATCTTAAATACAATTCTGGAATGAAGTTAAAAGCATTTCGTAACAAAAATTGCTTTTTTTTCTACAGCATTTTTTTATTTTGTGCGTAAAGCAGTTTAGTACGACTTCAAGCCAATATACCATCTAGATTCAAGCCAATTCTAATTCTTGAATTAAATTGTATGCAGAAATTTAGTCAAATAATCTGCGCATTGTGCACAATCTTTGAATTTTTGTGGCGGGCTCCTCGATCATAACAGAGATTACTGAGACGTTGATAAACTCCGTGATTACTCTACAATCACTTCTGCATGAATCCCGATCTCACAAACATAACTGTGGTGTTTATGGTAGAGCCTTAAGGCAACATCTCTTCTGAAGTTATTTTTCCATAGCTTTATCAAACGCTGTGAGTTGTTATAGGTATGTGCATCATTCTTCAGTCTCGTTACAGTAGCACGCAAATTATACACGGCCTTTTTTAAATAGAGTTCAATACTTCCAAAGGTTGGATCAGACCCCAACCAGACAGCCAGTCCAACCCGATTTAGAAAAACGCCCGCTAGGCCAAAGAAAAACACCCTATAGCCCCAGTAGTCATTTCCCACAGCTTCCGCTAACTCCCTAGGGTGAGCACGAGAGCGCTTTCCAGGAATCCTGGGGTTGTGAAGGAAATTATAATGACCTAACGGAAAGTCCCTCGGGATGGTACACCTCAATCTATTGATCAAGGAACTAGAAGACCCGCAACATGACGCAAACAGAAGAAGCTAATATGGTTTAAAATAAAATACGAACCGGCTGGCGAATGCTACTATTTTATCTGAGAGCTAATAGTCTGTTAAAGTACCAAGAGTTTGTGTGAGAAATCACGGTGTAAGTCGAATCCACATACGTTTCACATCAAAGTAGGTAAGTTACAGATTCTTGCGTTCGTCTCTATATTTTTCAGCTATGCTGCTATCTGCAAACCCTCCAACATATTCACAAGTAAAAGCCACATTTCCAAAAACACAACATATTCACAAGTGAAGAAATATTATACTTCACAATTGAAGAAATATTTTACAGCATTAACAATTTATTTTTTAAATGAAGAAATATTATAATTCACAAGTGGAGAAATATTTTACAGCATTAACAATTTATTTTTTAAATGTAAACGTTGATGAAATATTAGAATCATGGTTACTCTTTTTTTAAGAATAATTTTATAAAAAGGAACATGTTTTCATTTTCTTTTAAAATGGAGTCCTTTTCTTAAGAATAATTTTATAAAAAAAAAAACATTTTCTTTTTCTTTTCAAAATTGAAGGTATTGACTATTTTTTGCAAAAGAAAGATCAGAGCATAACTTTTTAAACATCCCTTATAACCTCGAACTGAAAATACAAAATGTCCCTTATTAAAGTGTAAGTAAAAGACACTAAAATTGATAGAGTAAGAGACTAAAAGCATGACACTACCAAATAACGATAGGGATCTCCAAGAGGGTAAGGGTAAAAGAGGAGTGAACTCTTGGTGATCCAGTGAAGAAAACCCGGAGTTATCACAGTTTTGAAAACATTCCAAACTAAAAACCTTCAAGGTTATACATTCCAAACTAAAAACCTTCAGCTTAAAGTCTTTAGTAGTTTATACACGCTCATTGGTTGTCCTTTGAGCCTTGCCAGACAAATCCTTAATTGCTTAAAATGTGAGTGAGATCTACTATTATGAACCTACGACACCCCAATAAGCAAATAATATTAAATAATTTATTATCGATAGCAGAAAGTGGGCTTTAAAATCAAGGAAGATCTCTCTCTCTATATCAATATGGAATATTTTAATTACATATTTCCTTTGTCAATAGATCATATAAACATGAAAGGGACCATTTCATAGTTTGGTTAAATAATATTCAAAGAAAAATAATTAATCCTTAAAGTAAATAATGTTAATTAATTTTAAAAGGTTAATAGTGTCATTGCTTAATGGTTAAGGGTTATATTAGAAACCTTCAAGGTTATGATTAATAAGCATTAGAGTCAAACTATAAAGTGTTCTCTAAATACAAATCTATTTGCACTTAAGGTGTGGTTGTGGGACAACATAAGGTTGTTATAGTACCACATGGGCTAGAGGAGAATGAGGAAGAGAGATACAATATGAAAGGAAACACAAAGGAAAAAGGTGAATTTGGTAAAAATCCCACTTGCATATAGTTGCGGTACAAATCGGCCTCGAAGATATCCATCATCTTTCTTTTTGCTGTTCCTTTTCTGTTAGTATTTATTCCTTTTTTGAGGACAAAAAAAACTGCTCTTTCCCCAACTTCAACTCTGTTCATTCCTTCTTGGACCTTTGGTTCTCTTGTATAGCGAGATTTGCCCCATTCTATTACTTGCCTCTGTTTATATTTTGGGGTATATGGCTCATCCGTAACCTCTGCTTGTTAGAGAATAAGAAACCATCCTTCTCTACTGTGATTGCGAGAATTGAAGGCCTGATAAATACACACCCTGTGCCTCTGAAAATTCACAAAGTTCGCAAATTTGGCCCTGAACCTTTAAAATGTTTTCCATGCGGCTTCTTTGATGGTGCTGCTGCAGATTATAAAGGAGGATCAGGTTGTGTGATTTATATCAATGATTCTCATTTTTTTAGCTTCTCAATGGGTTGTGGAAGAAGTTCGAATACAAGAGCAAAGTTATTGGCTTGCTAGGCTCTTCTTAGAGTTAGTATTATGATGGGTATCCCTATTCAGCTGATTTATGGGGATTCATTGGTTATTATCTCATGCCTTAAAACATCTTCAACACTTGATGTTCATTCTCTGATGCACTGGTGTTGCGATATAAGACATATGCTTCAATTGGCCCCGCCGATGATCTTTAAACATACATATCGTGAGCATAACACGCTGGCAGATGCACTTTCCAAACAAGGGCTGCATTTGGATATGGGAATTATTTCTTTTTCAGAAACTTTGGATGGTTTGATTGTGAATCAAGGCAATCTGTATCTCTTTTAGAGTAGCTGATTATCTCTCTTGTTTCAGCATGTTTATAGCTGTTGATTGTTTATCTCATTCAGTACTATGATGAGTCCTTCTTGCCAGCATTCGTTGCTCTGATATGTACAGTTAAAGTTCATCTTCGATGATTTCTCAGTTCTTTCTAACCTGTTATTATAGGGGATGATTAGAAAAGTCTGCGACAATCAGACTTTACTTTTTGTATCTGCTGCTATGTTTTGTCATTCAGAATTGTTGTTGTTGGAACTGTGATCTGACAGTTATCATGCTGATATGTAAAAGATGTCTTTTGATTCATAATGAATAACAAAGACTGGTATTTTTTCTCTGAAAAAAAAAGTGGTTTTTAGGAGTGAACACATTATAGATAGTTCCTGAGCTATATATATCATAGATCCTACATTTGTGTTTTTCAAAGTATAGATTCCATATTCCATATATGTGGGTATTTGAAATTGTTAGGGATATCATTATAGATTTAACGTATATAGACCGGCGATTTCGGTGTATATTTCCAACATGTGGCTATCAAAAATCGATGGGCAATTGTTAGGTTCTGAATTATATATTTATAGATACAACAAATGTAGATCTGCGATTTTAGTCTATAGATCCAACATGTGGGTATCGAATCGTAATGCAGTGAACAGGGAACGAGTTATATATTTATAGAATCAATGAATCTAGATTTATAGAATTCCATGGCTGTGATATCAGCGTACAGATCCAGATCTGTGATTTTAGTGTACAGATCCAACATGTGGGTATCTAAATGTTATGCAATGAACAGAGAACAAGTTATATATTTATAGATTCAATGAATTTAGATTTATAGAAGTCCAGGTCTGTGATCTCAGTGTACAGATCCACTATTGTCTGTTACAAAGTATAGGTCCTATATACGGGGGTATCGAGCCCAAAGGAAATTGATAGGGTCTAGTTTATATATTTAGAGATCTGCGATTTACAGTGTACAGATCCGATATGTGTGGTATCGAATCGATAGGAAATTGATAGGGTCTGAGTTTATATATTTATAGTTCAGTGTACCGATCCGATATGTGTGGTATCGAATCGATAGGAAATTGGTAGGGTCTGAGTATATATATTTATAGATCTGTGTTTTTCAGTGTAAAGATCCATAGGTATGGGTATTGAATCGCTATGTAATTGATAGGATCTGAATGTTTTGTAACTAAATGGAAGTCGTTAGATGAAAATTGTAGGGTCTGAATCTCATTGATCCAATGAATGCGATTTCCAATGTATGCATTAAATGGTTTTGCATTGTCTAAAATTGTAGTGTCTGAGTATATGGACCGAATGCCTGCGTGCGATTCCTTAACAGATCTTAAGAAGGAATTGTTGCAAGTATCACACTATTTCTTATTCCGAAAAACGCTGCTAGTACATATCATTGAAATTCTTAGGTAGATCTGAGATAGGCCAATTTAGAGACTGCGTACGATTCACAAGGCTATTACCCTGTATGATCTGCATAGCTCCCAAAGGAATGTTATGGATATGCAAAATTCTTTAAGTGTATATTTTTGTAACTATAACTTAGTGGATTCGTGGCCCAGCTCTTGGGTGGCTTTAGGTCAAAAAAAACTTAGGTTATTTAGAGTTAATGGTTGGGAGGAAAGTGGTAGGCATGTTTTCATTTTTCAAAGTTTTTTGAGTTAGTTTTTAGTATAAATAACTTTGTTTGTTGTAATGGAACGGTTATTCTTCAAGTTGTTGTGTAGTTTACATTGCGAGATTTATAAAGGATTTATAGTGCTACCATGTACATTTAGTTAACATGAATTCCAAAGTGGTGACTGCAGAGGAGGTGTTCCAGTAGGTGGAAAGGTAATAGACTAACCCTCTGTTGACAATTATAGTGGAATCCATTTGTATATATATAATTTAGTTCTAAAGTTGTGCAACATTGTGTTGTGATCATCACCCAAATCAAGAGACGCATATTTGTCCATCGGTGATTCGAGCTCATATATAGTTTTCATTCAAAAGACCAGTATACGACTAATAGCAGGATTATTACTAGCAGTTGTACCTAGGGGTGCAATAAAAGAACGTCGTGTTGCAAGCTAAGCAAGGAGGTGTGGACATATACAACAAGAAAGATAATTTGAAGTGTTGAATACTATATTGGTATATACAAGCCTATGTTAACCATACCATATTGAAATCCATAAGATTTGGTAGTCCCTCGCTAGGCGTCTGCGATATTGAAAGAGGAAATCCATAACATTTGGTAGTCCCTGGGTTAGGCGTCTACGATATTGAAAGAGGAAATCCATAACAGTTGGAAGTCGTTGGGCTAGGCATCTGTGATATTGAAAGACAATGCTCAGCTTAGAGGATCTGAGCCATCCTCACTCCATTGCCAATTCACTAAGCCGCAAGGAGCCATAACTGAGGCGTATTACACCAAGGCTGAAGTATATAACCTACTTAAAAGGTTTTGGCTTATAGTTAATTTTTACCTAATTCGAGGATCCCACAGGTCACTGCTAATTGTGAGAAAATCTAATTGTCGCTACTAACTTGAAACTTTGCTTTGGGACCATGAAAAAGAGTTACTAGCAGCAATATAGTGAATAAGAGCAATGACCAGACACAGTATAGCAGAAGTACAATGAACACACACAATAATGCAAATCAAATGAACAAGGCTACTGAATCCAATCTTCCCTTGTCAAATGAACAAGGCTACTGAATCCAATCTTCCCTTGTCAAATGAACAAGGCGATTGAATCCAATCTTCCCTTGAGAGCAGGTAAGTGTATAATAGCATGATTATTGACAAATGGCCTTCCTCAAAATCTTCTTTTTTTTATTCCACATTTTACCTTTATTATTTGACATCATGAAAGCACTCACACACACATACAATATCTATGTACGATAAATGTGACCAATAGTGAAACTCTTAATGATAAAACACTTAAACATTCTAACGGGATTTACTATCTGTAAAGTCTATGGGATTTTTTTTCCTATTTTAAATGGGCTGAAGATTTGTTCTGAAGAATATCAATTGATCAAACCCATCGCTATAACTTAACCTCAACTATTCCTTAGTCCTCATGTAAGACAATCGATCTCACTACATCAAAGCATAGATCAGTGAAACGCAAACTAGAAGGTAGGCTGTCAACCTGCCTTTAACATCCATCTCATTTACTTTAAAACTTAGATCAGTACAACGCAAGCTAGAAGGTCGCTTATCAACCTGCCTTTAATAACTGTTTAGCACAATTGAAATCGTAGTATTTTCTACACTTTGACTTCATTTATCATAGAATGTGAGGTGTTCTTATCATGAAATGCTGTAGTAAACTTATATGCCAGTATTTATGCAATTCCTAGACAAAAATTAGAGAAAATGAAGCCAATGTTTGATGAGTCGACTCCCCTATTGATAACACCTACCTTCAGACATAGAGACAAACTAATGGTGTTTTACCGTTCAAGTTTCCATGCCTTTTGAGGTAGGTGAGCCCAAAGTTCGGGACCACTATGACCAAAATCTTGGATAGATGAATCACGCTAATCAAAAATTCGTAAATGAATCTCCCACGGTGATATTGTGAGGCCTAATAAATATGGAGATAGGCTTGAGCCTTGAAATTAAATAATTTTTCCTACAAACTATTGGTGAAAACCACTTTATGGGGGTTGTGGATATTAATTCTCTTTGTTAACAAGTTGTAAATAATCGGGGGATTGTTAAAGGTATTAATAAAGTTTAGAAAGGTATTATTAATGCTCAGGAGAGATGCAAGGTTCAAAAATATCTCTCCCTCCTTTCCTTCTATCATAATAATTAGAAGAGATGCAAGGTTCAAAAATATCTCTCCCTCCTTTCCTTCTAGCATAATAATTAGAAGAGATGCAAGGTTTGTATGTCTCCTTCCCATGATGTACATTAATGTGAGATGTTGAGGTTTAGTAGCTCCTCACAGATCAATCCAACAACGCAAAACTTGGTAACCAAAAAAAATGGTGACAACTTCAATTCTGCGATATCTGGAGGCACATAATAAAGCACAAAATTCCATCCAAACACTAACCAAGACCTAAATCCTCAAATTAGCTACTCGCCAAGTGGTCTCAAGCCTCACACACCAAGGGATCCCATAGGTCGATACATGCACAACGCGTCATCTATATACTATATCGCGCAAAGTGAACAAAACCAACTTCTGAGTAATGTTACATTCCATAAAAACCCTCTCTTTGAATCCGATAATGATGTTTACCAACTATCAACAATATCATCTCGATGGAACAACGTCATATTCAAAAGACAAAGTCTATCATGAAAATGTTCAACATAATCTTTCCAAATATGAAACCATGAGCAACAAACATAGAATAGGACTTGGATATGATAAGGAATCGCCCTTTCATATTCTAGACTATTCCAAACCAATCAAGTTATGTGTTATTGGATTTATTCAAGAAAATTCAACCTCACATGTTCTAGTTCAGCATTAGTGCCAACATTGTCATCGAATTGGCCACATGGAGAATCAGTGGTTTGATCTTCATCCTTGTCAACATTGTGGAAAGCATAGTAATTCTTCAAATAGATGTTCAAAACTGAAGAAATTTGCAAGACTAAAGCTTTTCCCCATTTTTGGATCAATTCTTAGAAATGGTCATCAATAACCAAGACATATAGCATGCATATCAAAGAATTCAATCTCAAGTTTTAACACATGTTTTAAAATAATAAAAGCAATACCATTATGGGAATATGGTCTCCTTTGGCAATTCAAACTTGTTTCTAGGAAAAGGTCTACTTTGTAGCAACAAGTTTGATGCCCAAGTACTTGTGGGTCTCAAAATATGATTCGTGAGTTCGCTTTGAGTTTTTCATGGATTTGTTGGGTTGGCTTGCGAGTTTGTTGAGAATATTAGTAGATTAAACAAACAATATGATTATGCTTTATGATTTTTTTTTTGGTTAGGTTGGCTTGCAAGTTTGTTGAGAATATTAGTAGATTATAGACACCAAACAAATAATATGATTATGCTTTATGATTTTCTATGTTTTTTTAAAAGTTTGAGTAGAGGTTTTATTCTCCATCCTTGCTAAGTTTTTTAATTATGGTTTTTATTCATTTTTGTTCACTTTGTCATTACTTTCTCGTTTTGCTTAGTTAATTCAAAAGGCATGGACTAAACAACTACCAACCTTGTTACATTAATGAAAATAAATTAAACACAATAATAAATTTATTAAATAATAAAGACAATTATTATATTGTAATGTAATTTTTACTTATGTGTCATAAGAAAATTGGTTTGAAAAGTACAAAACATTATAGTCAAATTTATTAAGTTTGAACAAAACCAGCTTCTGAGTATCGTTACATTCCATTACAAGAAAAATGGCATACATAAAAATAGAATAAAATAGATATGATACCCAACCTCTCAAGCATAACGAAAACAACAGTAAACAAATATTATTTACTCATTAGAATTATCCAGGCATTAGAGACAGCCCACCTATAAACTAGTGGAAATTCAAATGGACAAACTAAATACTAAACAGTTAAAAAAAGATACAGGAATAATAAAAAACCAAGATTTTATTTCCAATCTCCAATCTCAAAGCACTCACACCATACTGAACCTAGCCCATCTCCACATGGAAACACTCTCCCACTCCACCTACCACCTTCCAGCTCCTCCCAAGTCTCCTTCTCCTTTCGGTTCCTACCATTGGCACCCCCATCTGTCTCCTAAGGCATCTTCTCTTGTCCACCCACGAGCTCCTTTGTCGATCTCCCGTCCAATGACATGATGGAGAGCCCACTGAGAAGAAAAGAGTTGCATACAGGCAGCCACGTGGGTTGTATGCACGACATCTTCCAACAGTCCCAAGGAGGGTGCCCACTTCCCATCCCATAAGGCAAGACAGTCCCTCCTGGTGCGCGAAGGCAATTCTGTAGGTTGGAGCTCCTATGATCGCATCATGTCCCAAGCTTAAATGTGGCTTAGCTTGCACACAGTCTCTCTTGGTGCTTCTTCAACTGCTTCATATATAGTTGCATCAACCTGCTTCATCGACTGACTCAATATTTGCTTCATCCCGGCCAAACAGATCAATCAATTGACCTAACAATCTCCTTACCTAAGGTGTTAGGGTTTCTTTGTGTATGGATACAAGGAAAATTCAGTGGCACGAAGAAATGGGTCTGGAGACCCTGGTCCTGGCAAGGGATCGCTGCCACGAGTGCCCACATGGAAAAAATGGTAACTTTATTCATTATGTAGGTTGCATGGAGTCTAGGTAGGATATTCCATCATTTTGCAGAGCTTAGCACACCATGAACATGCTTTCTCTGAGGCGATTTGCAGTTTTCTCATCAATTTGCAGAGCTTAGCACACCATGAACACGCTTTCTCTGAGGTGACTTGCAGTTTTCTCATCAATTTTGTGTAGTTACATCGGTTTCAGTTCAGGTAGGCTATTCCATCATTTTACAGAGCTTAGCACACCATCAACACACTTTCTCTAAGGCGATTTGCAATTTTCTCATCAATTTTGTGTAGTTACATCAATTCACTTTGAATTTGTAGTGGCTTTATTTATGATTTCGTAGTTGGTTTGTTATCCTTCTTTCTCCATGAACATAGTAACTATTTACATATATGTATTTTCAACAAATGTATAGGTCTGAAGCATATCTGTTAAAGAAATTCACCATGAGTTCACCTCTAGAACAATCTCAATCTCGTCCAAGGGTGGATTTTCTCAGCTATGAACCGTGACTTCCACCTGCCACCAAAATCAATACCTATGACCAAAATCAAGCGATTGATTGGAAATTGGCATATAAGTTTTGGTTCCCAGAAATCCTTGCATGGAAGCAATTTCGATTCGTTCAAGACATCCAGAATGATGCTAAATCCCTCTGTAATAATCCACACATAATCCTTCGTCATGATTCTACAAAATTCTTCTTACATCAGTGCTTGCAAAACCTTGTTATGAAATATGCATAAAATCCTACTTACACATACGTGATTGTATTTCTCCATCTAGATTCCAAGCTCTCACTTGAGAAGACCTATGATGGCTTGCACAGAAATTGAGTATTTGCATAAGAAATCTTCAGACACCAATGCCTGTAGGTTTTGGCCATCAATTTCTGTGCGCGTCTACTTTGAGCTTCGATTCGCATGTTGTCACTCTTATCAATTTTTCTGTAAGGCTTCTTCAACATCCCCCCTGATCTCCATCGTTTTGCACAGCTTAGTACACCATGAATATGTTTTCTCTGAGGCAATTTGCAATTTTATCATAAATTTTAATTTTTGAGTTTGGAGTCATGCATGTTTTATGGGTAGGCACTCAGATTTGTTTGATTCACACTAATTCAGAAGGGATTGTATCTTGTCTGTGGCTGATCTATCACCATAATCAACTTCTTTGTTGTGCTCATCAAATACCACATTTTCCAACACTGCAAAAACAATGGTGTAAACGAAAATCCATTTGATTTTTCAATTTTTGCAAGTGTACCTAGACTGACTGACATTAGTTAATTTAAAGCACATATCTTGTTATATTATACCAGTGCCGAACTTGATGGCGTTCCAGATGTCAGGCTCCTTTTCCATAGAGAGATCTATGCATTTGGCATAATAACCTCCTTCAATATTAGCCACGCCATTTTCACTCCGGTAGTGTTCATCATCTCCAATCAGGAACCTATTATGGTCCGTTGATAGAGTGGTCTTACCAATACTTGTGAAGAGAAATATTGAAGTGTCAGCAGTGAATGAAATTAGGATGAATATGTTATAGCCCTTAGGAAAAAAAAAACACGTTGTGAATTTCATGAGATTTTCATCTCTTGTGTTTGATTCACAATACCTGATAATCCAAAAAACAAGGCAACATCCCCGTCCTTTCCCATATTGCAGCCATAATGTCCTTTCCCATATTGCATCCAAACAATGCAGGAAAGAATTTGGTTATTCGGCATAAGATAGTGCATCACACTGAACAAACCCTTCTTCAATTCTCCTGCATATTGTGTACTTAGAGTTAGATGGAGGCATGCATTACTGCCTAAGAGTGTCAGCAGGGCAGGGTTGGGCATCACCGCCTAAGAGTGTAGGCAGGGCATGGATTGATGTGCAGTTAAGGGAGTAGGTGCCAGTTTAAATGGCCATCAATTGAAATGCGAGGCAGGATCAATGAGATCAATGAAGTAGATTACCTCGATCGTGGGATGAAAGCATCCTATGGATGAAAATAAAAAAAACAATAAATTCGGGGAGTCGACTCCCACTTGTTGAAACGCATTACGGTGTAATTATAATATTATGAAGGAACTTATTAATGCATATGTGTGTAGAGTACTTGAAGTTTAAACAATAACTAATAATGAAGGGATTATAATGGAAATTATAAGGATACATTACATATATTATTGGAGTCAAAAGCCTCCATGTTATTAACATATGAAACCTTTAACGGTTAAACATTTACATGTTGTTTTCACTAGCTTATAATATTTAAGTTTGAATATTCAATGGGGATAACAAGATTGTTGTACTCCATTTTTGAAAAAAATTAAACAGTGTACTTCAGGGATCTATTCATGGTCCTTTGGGTGTGTTACATATGGTATTAGAGTCAGCTAAAAAACTGGACCCTTCTGTGTGTTACGTATGGTATTAGAGCTAGCTAAAACAATGGACCCTTAAAATGGGTTAAGATGATAGTTTTGCAGAAAATTCAAAGAACATCTGGAAAATTGAAACACGGTAGTTAATGCTTTATCTAGATCAATTGTCGAATTAAACCAGTTAAGTACAGTGCTAGTGCCTTATTATATTGGGTTTCATGATTAATGTTTTAGCTCTATACAAAAGTGTTGGAAATATTAATTATTCATTGATCCATAATAAAATCAGGCCTCTGTCAAAGTCTATAGTAGGTCAGAGAGTCTCACAAGATCAAGACTTCATATATCTCGTATATAAGACAGTAGAATTTAGTTTCTGAAGCTAAGTTTCGAAGTAGAGAGTAATTATGGTCTTTTAATGTTAAGACGGTTAGTCAGCAGAAATTTTCTATATGAAGAAGGAGATTGTAAAATATAAAATCAATAGAATAGAAAAGCAGAGAGAGCAGTGTGGAGAAGAAGAAGAAAAACTCAATGAAGAGTTTGAAGCTCAAGCTTCTGTTTTTATACCAAGTTTGTATTTATAGCTGTAAGTTTTGTTATGCCGTCACATGAAATATAAATCCTTAAGTTTATGTTTGAATGAATGTTCTAGTCAGCTGCATATCTTCTCCATATTTACCTAAGTCAATATTGTTTGCATTTATTGTGAGTAAAAGACACAAAGAATCCATCATTATTTCACTGTGAAAAAGTTCCTAGTTTTGTGCGGAGGGGTTCGACACATCTTGTTTATCATTTCTTATATGATAGTGCTAGTGAGTCACAATATAGTTGTGTCACAGTTAATTCTAGGTTACCACAGTGAAAAGTGTTTTTTATACTCCTAAGTCCTTTGACTAGGAAATATAAAGTTATTGCGTGGAAGTGAAAACTTGGTCGCACATGAGTTGGTCGCAACCAAATTCATGTCACAGTAAAAGCCGGGCGAAGCCTAAGTAAAAGTGTGTCGAGGTGAAAAGTTCACGCAATTAATTTGTCGCGCAGAAATTCTCAGGGCAGTAATTCTATCACGCAGTAAATTCTGTCACAAGAAAATTGAGCCGCATGTTTTTGAAAAAACAAAAAGGGGGAAAAAAAAGGTTGTACTGCACAGTAACTCAAGTTAATTACTGCAATCTAGTATCAAATCTAGTTTAGGAAAGAAATCTTGTCCTAAAAGGGAAAAAGTAATTTTTTAAGGAAAGTAATTTTTTTTTTTAAATGGCCTTTACTTCCAGTTCAAATATGTCGAGTTTACAAACTCCGATTTTTACAAGAAAGAACTATGAATATTGGTCTCTAACAATGATAGATTCGTTTAGAGGTCAAGATGTTTGGGATATTGTCTAGAATGTTTACGTAGAACCAGTAGATCAAGTGACATATAGTAATCTCTCACAAGCTGAGAAAGATTCATGAGGGAACAGAGGAAGAAATATGTAAATCTTTTTTCTACATACATCAAGTCATGCATGAAAGCATACTCCCAAGAGTAGTAGCAGCAATTACCGCAAAGCAGGCATGGGACATATTGGGGACATCTTATCAAGGTTTGGATAAGGTAAAGATTTCAAAATTGCAAATTCTAAGAAGAGATTTTGAATCTTTGTCCACGAAAGATTCAGAGTCAGTAGACTCATTTTATACAAGAGTTGTTGGTTTGATAAATAAACTAAAATCTCATGGAGAAACCATAACAAAATAAAGGGTGGTTGAGAAAATTCTCAGAAGTATTCCCCCAATATTTGAAAACTTGGTTGTGACCTTGGAAGAACACATAGACATGACAACTTTTACTATTAATGAGCTGTAAGGTTCACTCATCAATCATGAACATAGGCTCAACAGAACTTAAACATCATTGGAAGGTGCATTCACAACATGGTCATCTATAAGCCATGGAAGAGGCAGGGGGTGAAATAATTTCAGAGGCAAAGGAAGAAACTTCTCAAGATGAGGACACAACAGTACGGCGTGTTGATGTTGCTAGTAGAGGACATAATCAAAACACAAGTCATCCAAGTGGTCACAGGTTTGGTAAATCAAAGATTCAATGTCACTACTGTAAAAAATTTGGTCATTATGCATATAAATGCAGGAAGAAGCAATATGACCAAGGAAATCAAAGCCAGAATCAGTCGAGAAACACTAGTGTTTCGTCAAGCGCAATGTTGATGGCATGCACATCCCGAATTGAATGCAATAGCATCCAAGAAATACCATGTGAAATATGGTATTTAGATTCAAGCTGCAACAACATATGACTGATAATTTAAATTTATTTTCTAGTCTATATAATTCAGTTCAAATTGATGTTAAACATGGAAATAATGTCCAATTCATTGTTTTGGGAAAAGATATTGTTAGTGTTTTAACCAAATAGGAGGAGCATAAGTATATACCTGATGTTTACCATGTAGAAGGTCCAAAGCATAATTTACTGAGTAGGACAACTGATACAGAAAGGATACAGAGTTTAAATGGAGGATAATCACTATGTGATTAAAGATGTACGTCCAAGCAACCAACTGATAGCAAGAATGCCAATGAAAAGCAATCGCTTGTTTCCAGTGAGGATAGTTCCAGAAAATACATAAGCTACATTCAAAGCAGAAAGTAAAGAAGAAGTGGTGTATTGCGACAAGAAAGAAAAAGACAACGCTGATTTTAGCGCTGCATTTCAAACAGAAGTTCAGGATGATTCTTGGCTATGCCATTTCAGATTTGAACATCTGAATTTTGGTGGAATGAAGTTGTTGCACATAAAGAATATGGTAAAAGGATTTCCATTGATCGATAAACCAGACAGAGTTTGTGAAGGATGCATTTTTGGCAAGCAACATAGAGAGACTTTTCCAGTTGGAAAGTCAAGCACACACACCACTTGAGATCGTGCACTCTGATATTTGTGGTCCAATCTAGACAACGTCCATTGGTGGCTACAAGTATTTTCTTACTTTTATTGATGACTACTCAAGAAAAACATGGGTATATTTCTTGAAACATAAATATGATGCATTTAGTTGTTTTCAGCAGTTTAAAGCACTCATGGAGAACGAGAGTAGTCACCGCATCAAAATATTAAGGACGGATAGAGGCGGTGAATATGTTTCAAATGAATTTCTAAATTTCTGCAAAACTCATGGCATACAGAAGCAATTCACTGCGTGGTATACTTCTCAACAGAATGGTGGCGGAGAGAGAAAGAACAGAGCCATTATGGAAATGGCATGCAGCATAATGGCGGCAAATCATTTACCAAATGAATATTGGGGTGAAGCAGTCGCAACTGCTGTATACATTATGAATAGATGTCCAACAAAGAGCATGAAGAACAAAGTTCCTCAAGAAGCATGGACAGGTATGAATCATAGTGTTTCTCATTTGAAAGTTTTTGGTTGTGTCGCATATGCTCATGTGCCAGATGAGCTAAGAAAGAAATTGGACAAGAAGGGACACAAATATATTTTTATTGGTTATTCTGAAGACACAAAATCATACAAGTTGTATGACCCTGTCGCAAGGAAAGTAATCATTAGTCGTGACGTTCAATTTGTTGAGAATGAATCATGGGATGGAACCCTTGAGAAGAATCTCAAGATTATGTCGCATGAAGACATGACGGAATAAGTGTTTCAAACACCACAAGTAAATCAACCGGTCGCAACACCATCAACTCCCATGACACCGCGACATGGTTCAACACAAGGAACATCAACACAAATCGCAGCTCAAGATACATCGACAAGCACACCAAGAGGACAATAGTCTCCATCAAGCAGTTCAACATCAACAAATCCAGTGAAGACAAGAAGTATACATGAGATATATGAATATGGTACACCAAATTCCTTCTCTCTCTTTGCATTATTTTCTCAAATAGATGATCCACTAACATTTGAGGAAGTTGTTGAAGAAGAAGTTTGGGAAAAAGCCATGGATGAAGAAGTAGAATGCATTGAGAAAAACCAAACATGGGAACAGGTTGATGTACCAAAAGATAAAGATGTAGTTAGTGTCAAATGGATTTATAAGACCAAACAAGATGCTGATGGGAATGTGCAGAAGCACAACGAAAGAATGGTAGCAAGAGGGTTCACACAATAACTCATCATAGATTTCAATGAAACGTTTGCACCAGTTACATGCATGGATACAATCAGAACTGTTTTGGATATCGTTGCACAAAACAGATGGTTTGTTTATCAAATGGATGTTAAGTCAGCATTTCTGAATGGTTATTTAGATGAAGAAGTGTATGTAGAACAACCACAAGGCTATGAAATTCTAGGAAAAGGACACAAAGTGTACAAACTGAAGAAGGTGCTCTATGGTTTGAAGCAAGCCCAAAGAGCTTGGTATAGTCGCATTGATTCCTATGTCACTGAGAATGGATTTCATAGAAGTGAAAGTGAGCCAACGTTGTACACCAAAGTGAATGAGAAAGGTAACATGTTAATTGTTTTCGTGTATGTGGATGATTTAATATTTACGGGTGATTTTTGCATAAAAGAATTTAGAACAGTTATGGAAAGTGAATTTGAAATGATTGATTTGGGGTTCATGAAGTTCAATAGGGCATTGAAGTCCAGCAACTTGAAAGTGGTATTTTCATATCACAATCCAAGTATGCAAACACAGTTTTAAAAAGACTTAATATGTCAAATTACAAGATAGCCCCAACACTAGTAATAACAGGTTTAAAATTGAGCAAAGATGATGATGGATCAAGTGTATATCCTACGCTATTTAAAAGGCTTGTTGGCAGCCTTTTGTATTTAACAACGACAAAACTAGAAATCATGTATGGAGTAAGTCTGATCTCAATATTCATAGAGTCAGCAAAAGACTCACATTGGCAAGAAGGTAAAATAATTTTGAGGTATGTAAGTGGTACAAAAGATCTTGGAATAATGGATTCAACTTCTAAAAATTTTAAACTCATAGGATATACTGAGAGGGACAATGGAGGTAGAATAGACGACAAGAAAAGCATATCTGGGTACGCATTTCATTTTTGTATAGGTGTTGTTTCATGGGCTTCAAAAAAACATCCCATAGTAACTCTATCTTCAGAAGAAGCAAAGTATGTCGCAGCTATAGGTGTTGCATGTCAAGGTGTTTGGATGAGAAGAATGTTAAAAGATCTGTCACAAAACCAGCAAGAACCAACAACCAATTTCTGTGACAATAATTCAGCCATTGCCTTGTCAAAGAATCATGTGTTTCACAAGAAAACCAAACACATTGACACAAGGTATCATTTCATACTAGAGTTGGTGAACAACAAAGAAGTTTGTTTAGAATTTTGCAGGTCTGAAGATCAACTTGCAGACATCTTTACAAAACCATTGGCAAGGGATGCATTTAAGTATCTTCGAAGTTATTTGGGAATGACAAGTTTTGTATAGTGAACTCTGTCATAAACAACGCATGTTTTCTGCTTTGAAAACATTTTGTAATATTTTGTTTTTAAATTACAATCTGCTCATAATTAAGGGGGAGTGTTGGAAATAATAATAGTCACTGATCCATAATCAAATCAGTCGACTCTATTAGATTCCGTAGAAGGTCAGAAAATGTCAGAGAGTCTAACAAAATCAAGAGTTCATATCTCTCGTATATAAGACAGTAGAATTTAATTTTTTAAGCTAATTTTCTAGGTAGAGAGTAATTAAAGTCTTTTAATGTTAAGACGGTTAGTCGGCAGAATTTTTCTATATGAAGAAGGAGATTGTAAAATATAAATTCAATAGAAAAGAAAAGAAGAACAAAATAGAGAGAGTAGTGCGGAGAAGAAGAAGAAAAACTTAGTGAAGAGTTTGAAGCTCAAGCTTCTTTGTTTTTACGAAGTTTGTATTTACGGTTGTAAGTTTTGTTATGTCGTCACATGAAATATAAATCCTTAAGTTTATTTTTGAATAAATGTTCTAGTTAGCCGCATATCTTTTCCATATTTACCTGAGTGAATGTTGTTTACATTTATTGTGTGTAAAAGACACAAAGAATCCATAATTATTTCATTGTGAAAAGTTCCTAGTTTTATGCACACACTTCTTGTTTATTATTTTCTTATATGATATTGTGAGTGAGTCACAATATAGTTGTGTCACAGTTAATTCTAGGTTACCATAGTGAAAACTGTTTTTGATACTCCTAAGTCCATAGACTAGGAAATATAAATTTATTGCACGGAAGTGAAAACTTTGTCGCACATGAGTTGGTCACAACCAAATTCATGTCGCAGTAAAAGACGGTCGAAGCCTAAGTAAAAGCGTGTTGAGGTGAAAAGTTTGTGTAGTTACTTTGTCACACAGAAATTCTCCACGTAGTAAATTCCCTCGTAAGAAAATTGAGTCGCAATTTTTTGAAAAAACAAAAAGGGGAAAACAAAAGGTTATGCTGCGCAGTAACTCAAGTTAATTCCCGGGGCCGCTGATTTTTTTCCCGAGAAAAAGTATCTTTATTACATTGTTTTAGTATATAAAAAGAGAGAAATATAGACAGTTCTTAATGTGAGCTACAACGTTTCCCAAAGTATTTTATGTGGTGAAAATGAAAGTCTATATCCTTACACGTATTTTTCTCTTATAAATATAATTTTTCTATAGTATGATTTTTATGACAAGTCATGCTTAAATCTAGTCGGGGTGGCGAATTGGAATATTTTATTCATAGTATTAAGACACTCTTATGGATGGTTGCGATAGGTGTAAGACAATAGATTTGAGTGTGTTTTTCCACTAATCAAGTCAGGGTTTAGCGAACGCTATGAATCTTTGGAGTGGTAGCGATCATTCGGGGTTACTATTGGTTTACAGAATATTTTCATGTTATTTTTGTAAACACTTTAAGTCTTTAACAACATTTTATTTTATTTTATTCATACACCTCATATGTCTGATGATATCTCTACCGCATGCTAATTTAACCCCAATCTTCAGATAAATAAATAACCATCGACGTCGTCGGAGAGATCGGACTCTCAGTGCGAATGGCGCTGAAAAAATCCCACCCCGATTGATCAGCAAACAATATCTCCATTAGTGTGCGTTGTCGTCTTGGACATTGACAGAAATCCTAACCAATCCTGAATTACTCGCTAACAAAAAGTAGAGCTATTTTCCTCATCTAGTTGCGCCGAGAGGCGCATTCTACAGCCCGGTATGAGGTAGAAGTGTGATTCCGTGCTCAACGTGGAAGTGACACGTGGCACAATGTCGGCACAATGTCGGCTCATGATAAATATATATTTAAATCTCCCACAATGTGGACTCACAATAAATATATATTTGAAGCTACCACAATGTCGGCTTAAAGATTAAACTAGGCTTAATATCTATATATAGCAAAGAGCCGCCATAACTAGGCTTAATATCTATACAGAGATGCAAAAATATTTTCATGAAGAGGATTAAGAAAATCATATGCCACAAATTAAGGAGATTTTATAATGATCTTGCTTTTGTATTCGAAGGCCATACTGCATGTTCGAGTCCAACTAAAACCAAATTGCATTGAGTAATGAAGGGAAGAAGGAGATTCAAACTTACAGGAAACCGGAAACGCTTTCCAACTGCTCTGTAAGCTTCCAAACAGCGAACACAGATGGAAGCGTTTCTAAACCTATAGAATATACACATAAACTTAGATGGTAACGCATTATGTAAGATAAATTAACAATTACATTAATTAGATTCATAAAGAGAAAAGCCAGATTAGATCTGCATCTAATATAACAAAATTGGGCGAAAATAATGGCAAATTAAAATAAAATTGATATGAATTAGCCATGAATTGGGCGAAAATAATGGCAAATTAAAATAAAATTGATATGAATTAGCCATGAAAACAGACAAGCTTCATGACCGCAAGTATTATATATATATATATAATACGTGTTGGTTTTCTTTTCAGTCTGCGTTTTGGTATCTCTCACCTATTTACAGATCAACAGATTAAAAATTAAATCAGCTCTAACCTGGACACTGGACATGATCACAACTGTAATTCATTCCATTTCTATTAATAATTAGAATTTGTTTCATAATATTCTA